>JAOPHQ010002787.1:0-16161 GCA_030340625.1 Merluccius polli | reverse complement strand
CTCTCTCTCTCTCTCTCTCTGTGTCTCTCTCTCGCGCTCTCTCTCTCTCTCTCTTTCTCGCTGTCTCTGTCTCTGTCTCTCTCTCTCTCTCTCTCTCTCTCTCTCTCTCTCTCTCTCTCTCTCTCTCTCTCTCTCTCTCTCTCTCTCTCTCTCTCTATGTCTCTCTCTCTTTCTTTCTCTCTGTCTCTGTCTCTGTCTCTCTCTCTCTCTCTCTCTCTCTGTCACACACACACACACACACACATCAAGACTCTACAGTTAAACAGTCAGGGTAAGAAGTCCTAGCTGCTATGGCGACCCACCGGTCCGCCCACTCCTCCTCAGTGGGCCAGCAGGAGCTGACATGTGATGGATGTCAGATGTGTGTGTGTGTGTTGTAGTGTGTGTGACAGAGAGAAAGAAGGGGGGGGGGGGGGGGGGCGCTTGTGGGAGCTCGACCCTAGCTGTCACTTGTACATCTGCCTTCTCTCTTCCCCCTGCACCCAACTAACCCCTCACCCAAAAGCGGCCGACCAGTGTTAATAGGGAACAGATGTACCGCCGCCGCGCATCCAACCGCCAGACCCCACCTGTAGCTACTCCCTCCTCTCTCCCCTCCCGCTCGGCTTCCTCTCTCTCTCTCTTCTTGTCGCCCTATTTGTGACAGGGCGAATAGTATTACTTACTAATGAATTACTTACGCTGTTGTGTCATTTAACACGACGCGTCTCTTCACCGTCTTCGGGTGAGGGAGTGGGGAAAGCGTGACAGGTGAAATTGCTGCCTTGCAGGTCACTTGCGATACAAACCATATGGAAAATGACAAGCCTCCCTCCTCCTCCTCCTCCTCCTCCTTGGCACTTCCACTTCAGCCGGTCAGAAACAGCAAGTGCAGTACTTGTGGTTGACCAGGGGTGGCGCTGTTTGACAGGTGCAGTTTTAGTGTTTGATTACTCCTCAGATTGGGACATGGTTGGAGCAATGTATTATATATATCGAACGGATGGCGACCTAAAACACACTTAACTCTGGGGTTTGTTTGTTTGTTTTGTATTAATGCCGCTGCTCTGCCCTGAATATCTCCATCAGGATCTTCCTCTCGATTGCCAGTGTCAAATCTCACGACAGCTGGTGTTTTCTGCACTTCCTAGATATTTCGGGGCGATTGGGGGAAGTCATTCTTGGGTCTCGGTGCCAGTGCAGCGGATAGAAAGGAAACGCTGTCACCAAGCACTGGCTTATCAAATGACGGGGGGAAGACGGAGAGAAACCGGTCGCCGTAGACAACGGACATGATGGGCGAATCCTCTCTTCTTTAGAAAAGGACTACTACAACGGCTCTTCTTCATCAAGATACACTTCATAATTTATAGGGTGTTAATCCTCCGAGATGGTCGATGCGGCTGCCATTTTAAATCTATGGACACCGCTGTGTGAATATTGATTCCACTGGACTGACCATTCTGACCTGTCTTTGAGGCAGAGTTTATTAAAAATTAATAGCAATTTATTTTCTCCTCCAACTGTTCTGCCAAAGCATCCGGGGCCATCTGTTATAGTTCAGCCCTTCGCCAGTGGCAATATTTATGCATCCCGTTTTCATTAGTCTCTCAACTTCAGTAACTGTTTCACACATTTGCGGCGACGGCGGCGGCGGCGCTGTACGAAACGGTATTTGTCGTCCCTAAATGGGGCGGGTGTGGACCGAAGGTACTGTAGATACGGGGGGGACGCCGTTTCTAATGTGTTGCTGCGTGATGTGATGCCTCAAATCACGAAAAAAGGGAAGGCTGCAGCTACTGTATATAGGCCATGTATTTCAATGTCCTTTGCTTTCACACACAGGGCGCATGTTTTGTCTAAAATAATAATGCATGTTGCCGATTATGTAGCATCTCTGTTCTTTGTGTTCATGAACCTCTATGTGTGTGTATGTGTGTGTGTGTGTGTGTGTGTGCTTGTGCGTGTCCTTGTATGTTTTATGTCTCTGTGTGTTTTATGTTTGTATGGGCTACCATATGGAAGATGTTGAGAGTGGTATATGTTTTACTGTTACTGAAATATCAGGCTATTTTACTAGAGAGAGAGAGAGAGAGAGAGAGAGAGAGAGAGAGAGAGAGAGAGGGAGAGGGAGAGAGAGAGAGACTAACACCAATGGACATCACTAAAACTCATATCTGCTTGCTGCAATGACTGCAGTATTAAAAAGAAAAGTATATACAATATATTGTACACTTGAAACATGTTGTTGTCTTTACTCGGTTGTACTGTTAATGGTATTACCTAAGGGTGCGCTATCAGCTATTCGGTTTGGACATACACTGTCCAATTTCAATTATTGGATTCTTTTTGAAAACCGAGATTAAAAAATATGTGTGTAAGTGTGAGGTGAGAGGTCGGTTTCCACTTCTCGACAATCGTCTCCCTTCTCCCTCTGTGTTTCCCTCATTAAAATGCCTAACCATGGATTACTCAGTGCTTGTACATTACGCTTCACAGCACTTCCCCCGCAGTCAAATACACACAGAGAGTTGCCTGCGAAACAATCACACTCAGACATGCACCCACACACACACACACACACACACACACACACAATCCCTTTCACACACACACACACACACACACACACACACACACACACACACACACACACAATCCCTTTCACACACATTCACACACACACAATCCCTTTCACACACACACACACAATTTTGTAGTTAGCTTTGCAATGGAAAACAAAAGTCAGAAAGTGAATAATAATAGATAAACACTGTTAATACAATAATCATAAGAAAACAACAACAGTAATGAAAAAGTATAATTGAATAAAACAACGCAGTTTCATGTGTACAGTATTAAGCAACGTGCAAATGTAATGAGCATGCATCTCTCTCTCTCTCTCTCTCTGTATATATATATATATATATTATTATTATTATTATTATTATTAGTCATAATTGCTATAATTGCAATGCTTTTACCAATGACTGTATAATTGATTTTTATTTACAGTTTATCAGCATTTTTACCACCGATGATCATTTGAAATGTGCTAAAGTTTTTTTTACAGACAGCAACATTGGTGTATACTGATGCTGCTATGTGTGCACCGCTCTGAATCATGTGATGTGAAGATGTGTTTTCCTCGCTTAATTCTTCTCTCTTCACCAGACAAAACTGATGTTTTTTTATCAGCTTTCTCTTTTTTTTCTTCCTTTTTTTTTTTACCAAAGCCGTCTTTTCTTGAAACTGTAATATCTGAAATGCTAACAAGTACATGCAGTACAGTTCCAACAGAGATGGGGAGTGGTCATGTTTTACCACTGCTTTGCCCATTCAGTATCACACTGAAGATTTTTACACACAAAAAAAAAAAAAAAAAAAAAAAAAAAAAGAAATATCACCGGTGACATATTTTCTTATCTCTTGAGAAAAAAAGCCTGTGTGTTCTTTGTCATCTTGTTTTCCTCCATCTTCTCCTTCTTGGTCCTTATAGGTCCCCTTACAAAGAAAAACACTGATGATTTAGGCGATAATGACCGCACGGACGACGAAGGTATTTTTTTTTTCTTCCGGTGCCAAACTGAAACTTGCATGACAAGGGAAACCAAATGTAACCCTTTTTCCTCTCAATTTTTTTCTCGTTCTTTGATTTTCTTACATTCTTGTCTTTTTTTTCTAAAAGTGACGGAGACATTTTGTTTTTGCTCTTTACTCGTAAACTCTCCTTTTTTTTTGGCTGGATGTGTTTTGTCCTATTATCCGCTTGGTGTCTAAAGAGTATGTTTACGTGTTCACCGCCAATCATTGACCAATTAATAAACTAACTTGCTGCTTGAATTTTCTATTTTTTTTAATTTAATTTGGTTTTATTTTTTTATGTCGCATTTCAGCAGGGAATATGACTTTATACTATTAACTCTTTTAACACATTTTATTTATTTTTTTACACATTTTGCATGTTTGTTTTTTGTTTTGTTTTTCAAATATCTTAAAATGTATTTTTTTTATTATTATTATTCTTCAAAGTCACATGGACAGACTTTAATTGAAATTTGATTTATTTGAAATCCGTTTTAACTTGGAGTGTCAAACCAAAGCATTTTACAGTTTCATTTAACAAACAAAACACTAATAAATGCATAGAGAGACACAAACAAACAAATAATAGATCAAAACTAAATACATACATAAATCGATAAACTAACAGAAGCTGCTACTTAATATGAGGGAGCTACAAGCTTAAGTTGGTTGTGTTCATCAGTGTTGTAGTATGTTTGTATGTCAATCTCTCTCTCTCTCTCTCTCTCTCTCTCTCTCTCTCTCTCTCTCTCTCTCTCTCTATATATATATATATATAAAGATATATATGTAACCTCTGTGCCCTCTTGTGAGAAGAGCAATACAAATAAATACATATAGGCCTACCCGAGAGCTTCCCTGCTCTCCAGGCTGACCTACCTACCCACACAAAAATGCATACATGCATGTACATGTATGTACACGCAATACTTATAAACATTATAAACTCAACAAACTTCAACATAGAGCTGAACCTTCGCATTAGAAAACAGCTTCCATCAGCCTTTGCCTCTGTGTCAATTGCCAAATTAACCTCTGAATCGAAGACCATATATAAATGCGAGATGGCTGGCCTTTTATCAGCGCGATAGCCTCCGAGTCGGAGGGAGCGGCGGGTTCGGCATCAAAGGGTTAATCAAGGGAAAAGAGATTAAAGCCTACAAGGCTGTAGTCTCATTTCCTTGAGTAACACATATCTGTCCCGCCGTGTCAGGAGGGACACACAATAATGTTTTAGCATTTCCGCATCCACACTAGACTTTACAAAGTCCTATATATCCTATACGAAGCGAGCGCAAAAATACAGCCCCCCCCGCTACTTTGCGTTTGCTTTGATCCGTTTAAAACAATATGAATCTATTAATTTTTCTTGGGACGCGCTGCAAACGACAAAGTGAAATCCAGCTTTTCGGACCACCAGCAATCGTCAGAACCTGCTGCCCGGTCCGGGCCTTGGAGGAGCGGGAGGCTAGCGCAGCGACGAACGAAAAAAACAAACCCAAAAAAAACGACTTTTCCTTTGAAATAAAATTGCATTCACGTGTCTAATGAAAAATGCTTAACCAACAAAAGAACGAAAGACGACGCTCATACTTTTTGAGAAGCACCACTTGGACGCGCGGCGTCGTCGTCTCGGTTGAAGACGGAGCCCCGTCGCCGGGAGGCTGCGGCGGCGCAGCCTTCGCCGCGGGCGGAGCGGGCCTTAATCAGGCACCTCTGCTGTATAATGCAGCGGCGTAAACAGCAATCACATCCAAATGAGGGCTTAAGAGCAGCCGGATCTCTTTGATGTGCGCCGCCATGCTGTTTTCCTTTGGAGCTCGCGTGGATGCTCACTAGCGTGTGTGTGTGTGTGCGCAAACACACACACACACACACGCACATATACATAATCACAGATATACATACACACACATGGGCATGCATGCTCTCTCTAGACACACAGCCCATCCACAAACAGTTTCAAAAATACACAACTTGCAGAATCTCATAACTTTATGCAGAGATATTTACATGTGTGCACTCGCATACAAGCTCACAAATGGTTTAACATGCAACACACACACACACACACGCATACACACACACACACACACACACACACACATAGTGGTTCATATTAATTCATGAATTCAAAGACACAATTTAAACTGAACTACTCTTAAGACAGTTAACACAAAACAACTCTTAACACATAAGATGGTTCACCTACACACACACGCACACACATGCATGCATGCACACACACATACACACACATACACACACACACACACACACAGGCTTACTCCGAGGACTCAGCCATCTTGTAAATCCCTCCCTTCGGCGATAACTTCGTGCTCCTAACCTTTGACCCCGCCCCCGTCGTCGCCCTGGAGATGCTAAACCTAAAACCGGGTCGATCCCTTCACCCCGCAAGATTCTCCAACTTCTCTTTATTTATTTGTTTTCGTTCAATCTCTTTATACCCCGCAAATCTGGTGTTTGTAATCCCTTTGTACCCAGAACCAAGATGTAAACAGGACACCTCCCGAGAGCTGGGGATTTGCACAAAGCGGGGTATTTTTCCATTCATCATTTTCACAAACGCTTCGACTGGTTAATGGACTACCACATTCTTTGGAGGGATAAATGTGGATATGCTGCAATGGAGACGATCCAAGCTATGCTATGAACAGTGCTAATACTCTACAAGACCCCCTGGGCCTCCCACCCCCTCAGTATAACACATAATACAGCAGCATCGTGTCGCGTGTGAAATTAAAGACAATACATGAACACCACACCACTACTTTTTTTTTTTCCTCCCCAGAATGCATTAGCCCACTAGCAGCAAGTTGTTAGCCCATGTACAGTTATTTATTTTAATTGAATTTGTCTTTCCGCCTTACATTTAGGAATGTCACGTTCATTGAAACATATTGCTAGTATCGTAATAGCCTTGATGAAATGATTGAAATAGACGGCCATCTGGGCTTTGGAAACACAAATCTCATATGCAAATGCCCAGACAGATCTCCAACCTGATGACAGAATAGTTTGTTATAAATGCCACCCAAAACCAGCCCTGTGAGCGTTTGGCTGGTCCAGCGCCCCCTATAGGCCAGTCGAGGAAACCAGCAATAATGGGCGGCCTTGCTGCTTGCATTGACATTTTTTTCAACGCGGTTGAAGTGAAAAGGTAAGATATGACATACGACATATTTTGTTACATGCCAAGTATTTCAAACATGTGGAACAATGAGCTTCATCTTTGTTCGGGATCCCCCCAGCCCCCCCGGTGGTCGTATATATGTGCTTGTTTACGGCCTATGGTCATGATTTAACTTTCTGTGACATGCACGCATATTTCCTATATTTTAGATGTTATTAGTTAGTTTTAAGTGTAATTTACACAAACCCAAATGAAGATTCATCACTTTAATTTGGCACTTCAGTCATTTACTAATTTAAAGATACATCCGTTTAGCCGGCTTTTACTCCAAACCCCAGCGCGCTCGTTGCCATAACAACGTTACACACTTAAATTGCACGTAAATTGTTTTTTTGTTTGTTTTGTTTTTAACATAAACTAGGTTTTTCTAATCAATATCTGAGTGCTAGTTATGTCAATCCGAGAGATTTGGTAGCCCGGACAGATTCGCTTGGCACACAGCGTGGAAGCAAAACGCTGAGCTAGCTGATTTCAACAAGGCCAGTTACATTTACATTTTGGGCATTTAGCAGATGCTTTTGTCCAAAGCGATTTACAATAAGTAGAAGAAAGTTTGTTAGAAGAAAGTGCAACAGTAAATCGCTATCGGTAGAGGATTTCACAAGAACGAGTTTCAAGCATGCCTAATTGCTAAGTTAACCGATTGCTAACAGAGATAAGTGCGAAAATACTAAGTGTAGAATATCAAAGTAAGAGCCAGGACATACAAACACAGAGTAATTGCATAATTATATATATATATATTTTTTTTTTGCTAAGCGGGGTCCAGGTGAGCTCTGAACAGGTGGGTCTTGAGTCTCTTGCGGAAGCAGGTGGTCTCTGACTCTGCGGTCCTCACGTCAGCAGGGAGGTCGGTCCGCCATAGCGGCGCCAAGACAGAGAAGAAGAGTTGGGACTTAGCTGTGCGACCTTTGCTCGCTCTCAGGGATGGCGGTACGGCTCGGGGTAGTTGCGCGAAGGGCTCTAGCCGGGGCATGGGGTCTGACTAGCGCTCGGAGGTGGGTCGGGGCGGTTCTGTTGGAGGTCGCGGAAGAGAGGAGAGGGGATGCAGGGAGTCCAGGAGTCGAGGCGGGAGATGATGAGTGCCTGGACCGCTTGGACCAGTTCAATTGAGAAAAGTCCTTAATTGGAAGGAAATGCAGTCAAGCCTGTAGCCTGTAGGGTCCAATCCTCCACGTGTTCGTAGTCACAGTCGTAGCCCAGCGCCAGACCGAACAGCGCCTCCCCGAGTGGCGCCGAGGCAACGACCCCTGAGACGACGTTTTTGCCATGCTATTCAGCTCATGTCTCGGCTGTCTCTTCAGTTCTGATCTTATTCAGCTGCAGAGGAATTGGGTGTAAACAGACTGACAGGGAGCTAGTGTGTATTGACTATTTCTGTTGCAATGATCATGGCAAGCTGCATATATGTAAGGACTAGAGAACGAGATGAATAGTTTCAGTTATCTGAATTATTGACCACACTATTGAGTGTGCGAGTCGATGGAAGAGTCAAGTATGCTAAATTAGGCTAAGTTTTCAAAGTAGGCTACCTAGAAAATGAACACCGTGAACACGCTTGGATGAACAATTAGTTAGCGAAACTCTTGAATTATGATCTGATCCAGCTGTCAATAAATTAGTTGTGAACAGATTGACAGGGAGCTACAGTGTGTATTGGCTACTAGAGAACCAGATGAATATTTCTTTCATTTATCAAGAGGGAATGTGGACTCTATTTCAATTATCTCAATTATCAACCATAGTATTGAGTGTGTGAGTTGACAGGGTCCCCAAATTGATCATCGTATATGTCCTTCAGGCCCTCTTTCATATAAAAGAGACCCCAGGTCTCTAGCTCACTCCCAAGTGCCCCTAGGTCACTTACAAATTACATCACTTCCTGGAGGGCTAAAGCCCCCACATTTATAATTTCAGTTTAATGCCCTCATTCATGTAAAAGGGACCAGACATCTCTATCCTACTCCCAAGGCCTTCTAGGGCCCTTATAAATGGTATGAGTTTTTTGTATCTTCTGATGACCTCTCAGTGAGGGATTGCATCACTTCCTTAGGGGCCAGAGCCGCCGCATTGATAATCTAAACATGTCCTTGAGGCCCTCTTCCATATAAAAGAGACCCCGGGTCTCTAGCTCGCTCCCCAGTGTACTTGACCCCGAGGTAACCTACAAACAGCAACGTTTCCTGTTGGGCTAGAGCCTCCTAATTAATAATTCTATTCGACTTCAATGCCCTCTTTCATATAAAAGAGACCAGACGTCTCTATCATACTCCTAGGGGAGGGAGGGAGGCGGGGAGGGAGGTGGGGGGGGGGGGGGGGGGGGGGGGGGTGGTGGTCACGAGTGGTACATCGGGACCCTGCCTACAATTACTGGGGTCCTGGCTGTCACCGCTGGGCTGCAGTAACGAGGCCAAGGGGAAAATACACACCCACTAGGAGAACACACACACACACACACACACACACACACACAGGAGGAGAGATAGATCAGATTGATGGAGCCCAGCAGAGCTCTCCATGGAAAATCTTTCAATTACAACTAGCTAGAAAGAAATAAAGTTTTGTTGCTGCCTAGTTTACACACGACGACTAATGCTAATTAAAGACTCGCTAACTAATTGTTCATCCAATGTGAACGCGCTCACAGTGTTCATTTTCTAGGTAGCCTATTTTGAAAACGTAGCCTAATTTAAGAGCATACTTGACTTTCCCGTCTACTCACACTACTCAATAGTATGGTCGATAATTCAGATAATTGAACTAGAGTCCACATCTTGATAAATGAAAGAACTATTCATCTGGTTCTCTATTCCTCATTCCTTATACATATGCAGCTTGCCATGATCATTGCAACAGAAATAGTCAATACATACTCTAGCTACCTGTCAATCTGTTTACACCCAATTCCTCCGCAGCTGAATAAGGTCAGAATTGAAGAGACAGCCGAGACATGAGCTGAATAGCATGGCAAAACGCCATTTCTTTCTTCCACTCAAGTACATTTTATTGCGAATTCACATTTAATTGTCACATAAAAAGCTACACTGGACGTCCCCTCACACGCGAGGGGTCAGTGCCTCGGCGGCACTCGGGGAGGCGCTGTTCTGTCTGGCGCCAGGACTATGAATTGAGGCTACAGGTTTGATTGCATTTGGACGCACAATATAAATTAATGAATTGTGACAAATAAACGTGCCTCGTTGAAGTAAATGAGCTCGGTGTTTTGCTTCCACACGATAGGTTACCGGCTGTGTCACTACCAAACCCGTCCGGGCCACCGAATCTCTCGGCGTGACATCACTAGCCCTCGGACAGTGATAAAACAAAGTGTCACGAGAGAGAGTGTCGCTGATTACTTAAAACTAACCTGTGTTAATTGCTATTTGGCTTCAAAAGCCACCTTAGACAATGTGTGTTTTCCCGAGCCAGTGGTACCTAGTTTACGCTAAAAACAAAAGAAAACAATTTACAGCAGCTAGGCTGCCGGTACATAATGTGTGGCAACGAGTGCGTTGGCGTTTGGAGTAAAAGCCCGCTAAAGTCCTTTATCTTTAAATTAGTAAATGACTGAAGTGCGCTATTAAGGTGATGAATCTTTATCTGGGTTTGTGTAAAAGACACTTTACATAGAGCTCATAAACTTGCAACGTAAACTGTGCTTACATTGTAAACATACATTTACCTCATTACAGCGTCCCGTTCCTATCACAGGAACCATGAACCAATCATTTCGGTGGGGTTGTTCAGGATATTGTGTTCCTATAATATGTTCATGTTCATGTATAAAATACAGGAAATAGGCGTGCATGTGACAGAAAATTAAATCATGACCATGGGCCGTAAACAAGCACATATATGCAAATATATGACAACTAGGGGGCTCAAACTTGAATGTAGCTCATTGTTCCATGTTTGAAAAACTGGGTGTGAAATAAAATATGTAATTTAGGTTATTTCACAACCAGACAATTGGTTATTGTTGCATACCCCCTGAAGCACCTCAAATATAAAAAAAAAAAAAAAACACCTAACAGTGATATATAGGATCTAGAAATGTTGCTAAGCTATTTTTGGTTCAGAAATGTTGGGATTCAATGTATCCATGGTTTGCAGAAACACATGAAGATAACAATACCCACATTTTCTTCCGGCGACTGGGTTTTGAGCTACATATTTGTTAGTTTCCAAATATAAAATATTTGACTGTCATAACTTACCTTTTCACTTCAACCGCGTGGAAAAGGAAGTCAATGCAAGCTGCAAGCAACCACCAATTAATGTTGGTTTCTTCGACCGGCCGCTGGACCAGTGAACGCCCAAATGGGTTGTTCTGGGTCGTATTGATGAACAAGCTGTTCTGTCATTTTGGTTGGAGATCTTGTTGTAAATGCCAGGCTAAATATAAGCCATGCTCTACAGCACCATAAACGAGGCACAGGGTTTGGAAGAAACCTTGAAAGGAGCAGGAACAGGAATTATTGATGACTTTCTATCCACAGTGGAACAAGTCCAGAGGAACAAAACAGATCTCTTTAATTATGGGGGTGATCTCCATGGACACACACACACACACACACACACAGCAAATCCTTTTGACATTTGCATTTGACTCTCAGATACAAACATCAATTTCCTTGAGATGAACCAGTAAGAGGGACAGAGGGACAGAATGGCAATGTTTGTGTTCAAAAAATATTTCCAGAAAAAATATGTTTGTCCACGTTTTTAAGCAATATCTCACCCATTTTGCATATTTGGCTTAAAATAAAATCCACCCACCCACCCATCAAATACATGCAAAAAGTATACTTCCAAAATAGTTGTGTCCCTTGCGTTGAGCAGGCGTAACACACAATTCAAGATCAAATTTTCCCATTTTATTATATCCATATATATTTTATAGTCTGCAGAATCTAATAAATATGCTATTCATACATACATAAGTTATTCACACAAACCCCAGCAGAGCCACACATACATAGACAACAGCTACATGAAGATACATCCACCCACACACACAACAGGCGAACAGTGCTGCACAATGTAGTCCAACCTCCGCTTACTCACACCAATGTCATTAATATTATTAATCACCATGCGAGTCCTTGTCATAATTGTTGTCGCCTCTGTTGCCATATTCATTACTGCCTCTCACATTCTTCATCATTTTTAACATTCATCCTTTGATGAGAACATCATCATCATCTCCAATGACCCTGTCACCATCACCTTTACTTACATCAGCATTGTTTCTGTCTTCATCGTTTGTCCTCTCCTCTCCTCCCCCTCTCCTCTCTAATCCTCCCCTTTCCTCTCCTCTCCTCTCCCTATCTCTCCTCTCCATTCCTCCCCTTTCCTCTCCTTTCCTCTCCCTATCTCTCCTCTCCATTCCTCCCCTTTCCTCTCCTCTCCTCCCCTTTCCTCTCCTCTCCTCCCATCCGCTCTCCTCTGTTCTCCCCTCCTACCCTCTCCTCTCTTCATATCACCTTGCCTCCCCTCCACACCTCTCCTCCCCTCCCCTCTCCTCTCCTCCCCTCCCCTCTCCTCTCATATCACCTCATCTCACCTCCTCTCCTCCCCTTCCCTCTCCTCTCCTCTCCTCTCCTCATATCACCTTTGCCTCCACTCAACTCCTCTCCACTCCCCTCTGCCCAATCACTCAATCAACTCTCCACCAAGAAACATTGGTATAATAATTGACACCACTTCGTTATTGTGCCCAACTGGCGTATGACACACGGGCAGAAACACACCCACACACACACACACACACACACACACACCCACTCACACACATATACATACACAAACACACACACACACAGTCCTTCACTGTGACAGTGTTCAGCCAGTGTCCCCTGAATCACACAGTGTGTACCAGCTGTTAATTGACACTGAAATGCAGACTGACAGATACACATACCTGTTTCAGGATTCAGGGAATATATGGTATGTCATATATATATTATAACTATTCCTATATTCATAACAGTCGAGAGTTTACAAATTCATGCAGGTTTGCGGCGTGCGAATAGTTTTTAAACCATAAATCATTGCGCAGCATATCCAGTACACTACTCAGGAGTCTGTTTTTCTCTTATTTTTCTTATTAATACCTAACTCACTGTGGTGTCCAAAAACGACAAATGAGGCTTCACGTCAATATTCATTTCCTAAAATAAAACCTGTATTTTACTGAGCTTATTCTGATGGGATCCATTTAAAGTCCTAGCAGCGGTAATGGTTCAGCGTTTGGTTTTCTACAAGCAGTGCGGGAGATTCAAGCATTCAAAGGTCCCCCAAAACAAAATGTACAAAAATAATTTCAACGCAAAAGTTGCACTTCATTTTGCCTATTACACAGACCTGTTTGCCAACCTAATGCACTAATACCTGTCTCAACTTTTCATTGTTTATATAATACCTCCACTTACTGCGCTGTGAAGTTATCATAGCTGTTGAAACAAATATGTATTTATTAAAAATGTCAGGGCCTGAGAGGTTTACAATTCATCTCCAGTGTTCAGTGGATTCGCCGCTCAGCCCGTTCGCTAGTCAATGCAGTATATCCTGACAGCTGAAAAGAGATTTTTATGTTTACCCAAAATAAACTGGAAAAGTTTTAAATAGGGTGAAGGGCGTTTATTAAAATGTCACAGTGTGCTGTTTTAATAGGTTTTCGCACCTAGTGAATCAAGCTACTTTCATTTCTTTATCAAATGACATGTCGGAATTGCTGCACAATTTTTTTCTGACAGTTTGCCTAATGAAAACGAAAAAATCAGACCACCTCCTATTAAATATCCCATTTTTTTAATATCTGAATGAGAAATAATGCGTACAAAACTATTTTCTATCACCGAGAACATGTCATGGCCCTCACGGTTGGCGGGATTAAGGGTTTGACACTCCAAACTAACGCCGTCTCAAAACTAGAAGGCCGACGCGGCAAGATTACTTAAAAAAGAAAAAAAGGAAACAAAAATTAAGGACAGAGACTTAATTCACTATTGCAAAAAAAGAAAGAAAAAAAAGAAAATACAATAAATGACCTCTCTGGCTGTCGCCTCCAATCTGCTGTCTAATCAGTCTCCCTCTTTTCCTTTCCTTTCCTACCTCCCTACCTTTCCTCCTCGTCTGGACCCATCCTTCCCACCCAGACATCCGGGAGAGCGGCAGCCCCAAGCCGGTGATGGTCTTCGTTCACGGCGGCTCCTACATGGAGGGCACCGGAAACATGTTCGACGGGAGCATCCTGGCCAGCTACGGCAACGTCATCGTCATCACCGTCAACTACCGCCTGGGCGTGCTAGGTAAGGAGCTGCTCCTCCCTGGTCTTATGCTGGTCCTCCCTGGTCTTATGCTGGTCCTCCCTGGTCTCATGTTGGTCCTCCCTGGTCTTATGCTGGTCCTCCCTGGTCTTATGCTGGTCCTCCCTGGTCTTATGCTGGTCTTCCCTGGTCTTATGTTGGTCCTCCCTGGTCATATGCCTGGTCCTCCCTGGTCTTATGTTGGTCCTCCCTGGGTCTTATTGCTGGTCCTCCCTGGGTCCTTATGTTGTCCTCCCTGGTTCTTTAGGCTGGGTCCTCCCCTGGTCTTATGTTGGTCCTCCCTGGTCTTATGCTGGTCCTCCCTGGTCTTATGCTGGTCCTCACTGGTCTCATGTTGGGCCTCCCTGGTCTTATGCTGGTCCTCCCTGGTCTTATGCTGGTCCTCCCTGGTCTTATGCTGGTCCTCCCTGGTCTTATGTTGGTCCTCTCTCTGGTCTTATGTTGGGCCTCCCTGGTCTTATGCTGGTCCTCCCTGGTCTTATGTTGGTCCTCTCTCTGGTCTTGTTGTGTTTGGTAGTTCAGATGTCAGGCCAACGCTGGCTCTTGTTGGTTCTTGTCTTTTTATTGTCTCTGCGCTTCCTTCCTCTCGCTGACTTTTTCGCGACTTTTCGCGTCTGGTTTTCTTCCTCTGATTTACCGGGAGGTTTTTCTTAGGGGCTTCTGGGCGTCACATTGCCTCCCTCTCTGGCTTTCTTCTCCTCCTCTCCTCCCTCTCTTCTTCTTCTTCCTCCTCTCCTCATTCTGTCTCTTCGGGTGACCCGCCGACGCAAATCTCTCCAATGTGCTAGCACTTGCTTCACGGCTGTCTTTGTTTAGCCCTATACCTTTGCTTGGTTAGGGAACTGCGTGAAATGAATCAGCTAGCAGGGCTAGGACTTAAAAATAAAAATCGATCAATGTCTCCAGTGGCGTCAACGGTAGAGCGAAGAGCGGGAGCGCATAGGGAACGAGAAGAAAGGTTGATGTTTGAATAACATGATGACTCAGCGATGCGAGGCATGAAGATGGTTCATGTTTCTTTCTTCCGCTTCCCCCCCGAAAGAGTTTGCATGCGTATATGCGCTGACCTACGAACTTTGTCGCTGAGACACTGTTTACCGTTCATAAACTGTGTCCCTGTGAGTCGACACAAACAGGTGGTGTTTGCTCTCAGATTAGTATCCATGTCTCTGTGTTTACCCCCCCGGCGATGAGCAAAAACATCAAGCCTCACTCCACTGAACATGTGAAGCATTTGTGTGTCTCCAAGTGCCTGACAGATTGTGTGTGTGCGCGTGCGTGTGTGTGTGTGTGTGTGTGTGTGTGTGTGTGCGTGTGTGCGTGTGTGTGTGTGCGTGTGCACCTGTGTATGCATGCACACACACACACACACATGTTTGAAGCGAGGACATGAATGTGTGTTGTGTGTTTTATGTCAACCAGATTAGTTTGTCCCAAGGTAATCTATAAACAGAAATCAGCATATGAATGCAGAATCTGTAGGCAAAGTGACAATATTTTGGGATCAGACGCTTTCTGGTTTCCATTTGTATTTCGTTTGTATGTATTGAGACGTCGTCTCTCAACTCCAGGTCCCGTTCATTGGCCCATTGGGTCCTGAGATTGATTCCCAAGGAGACCTGACCAATCAGAGGAGCATTATATATAAGTTACACATACTACATTAAACCCTTCATAGATGACTGAAAAGGGAAAGCCATACTCTCTTTCTGACCATGTTAATCAAGGCTGTGTGCACAAACAAATCTGAAATAAGATTTGTTTGTTTGATAAATTAATTCCCCCTGTAATCTCAATTCAAGTGTATTTATATCTGTGTGTGGTGTGGCGGATGGAAATCAATGACTCACAGCCATTACGCACATTTTAATCTCATTACAGAACTCATCCCTTGTGGAGGCTGTTCTGCAGGCTTGCATATGACAGCGGTGGAATTGGTTTCTACGTTTGATATTTGATACATCTTTGTCAACAACTTTAACGAGAATAATGAGAGTGGATGTTTTAAAGATGACGACGCGCTTGACAACACCATGAATAACTGCTTTGAAT
>JAOPHQ010002786.1:0-26572 GCA_030340625.1 Merluccius polli | reverse complement strand
TTCATACCCACCATCAAGGTACTACACCCGCTCTGCTCCTACGTCACCACCACCACCACCTTCATACCCACCCTGCTCCTACGTCACCACCACCACCTTCATACCCACCCTGCTCCTACGTCACCACCACCTTCATACCCACCATCAAGGTACTGCACCCGCCCTGCTCCTACGTCACCACCACCACCGCCTTCATACCCGCCCTGCTCCTACGTCACCACCGCCTTCATACCCACCATCAAGGTACTACACCCTGCTCCTACGTCACCACCGCCTTCATACCCACCATCAAGGTACTACACCCTGCTCCTACGTCACCACCACCACCACCTTCATACCCACCCTGCTCACCATCACTACCACCTTCATACCCACCCTGCTCCTACGTCACCACCGCCTTCATACCCACCATCAAGGTACTGCACCCGCCCTGCTCCTACGTCACCACCACCGCCACCTTCATACCCACCCTGCTCCTACGTCACCACCACCACCTTCATACCCACCCTGCTCCTACGTCACCACCGCCTTCATACCCACCATCAAGGTACTGCACCCGCCCTGCTCCTACGTCACCATCACCACCACCTTCATACCCACCCTGCTCCTACGTCACCACCACCGCCTTCATACCCACCATTAAGGTACTACACCCGCCCTGCTCCTACATCACCACCTCCACCTTCATACCCACCCTTAAGGTACACCCACCCTGCTCTTACATCACCACCTCCACCTTCATACCCACCATTAAGGTACTACACCCGCCCTGCTCCTACATCACCACCTCCACCTTCATACCCACCATTAAGGTACATACATCACCACCGCCTTCATACCCGCCCTTAAGGTACACCACCCGCCCTGCTCCTACGTCACCACCACCTTCATACCCACCATTAAGGTACACCCACCCTGCTCCTACGTCACCTCCACCTTCATTCCCACCATTAAGGTACTACACCCGTCCTGCTCCTACATCACCACCTCCACCTTCATCCCCACCATTAAGGTACACCCACCCTGCTCCTACGTCACCTCCACCTTCATCCCCACCCTGCTCCTACGTCACCACCTCCACCTTCATACCCACCATTAAGGTACACCCACCCTGCTCCTACGTCACCTCCACCTTCATCCCCACCCTGCTCCTACGTCACCACCTCCACCTTCATCCCCACCCTGAAGGGTATTGGTATTGTAGGATTCTCATATCCCATATCAGCGTTTGATGGTTACTACGTCACCACAGCCTCCCATCCCGGACCCCAACAACATCCGCGACTTCGTCAGCTACCCCACCGCCGGCAACGAGCGTCTGCACTGCACCATGAAGCGGGCGGAGGACAACCCCGAGGCGGGGGGGCCCTGCTACACCCTCTACCTGGAGCACCTGGGGGGCCTGGTGCCCATCCTGAAGGGCCGGCGCATCAGCAAGCTGAGGCCGGAGTTCGTCATCATGGACCCCAAAACGGACGGCAAAACCGGTGCGCCTCGAATTTATAACAGGGAGAAAATACACATTTCTGTATTATATTATCATATAAAATAACATCAGTGTAGTGCAAGCTGAGTGTCTGGTCTCGGTCCCCAGAGGAAGTGTGCGTGAACCCGGTGGTCTCCTACACGGACAGCTGCAACGGCTCCGACTCCAGCGACGTGGAGCTGACGGATGAGTGGGTGGGGAAGAAGTCCCCCAAGCTGTCCCGGGGAAACCGGTCTCCCAAACTGTTCAGGTCCAAGAATATGTTCACACTCTGCCGCACCTTAATGTGGAGCAGAAACACACACTGCTTCGCTCGGTTCCTTCTAGAAATATCAATAATAATATATATATATATAATAATATATATTCAGAGCGCCGCATTAACTTCTATCGCCTTTTTGAAAGTACTTCTCATAAATGTCACCGGAGCGGTTTGTTGAAGTCAACTTAGAAACTGAGGTAATGTGAGATATGGAACAGGATTTGCTTTTGGATTACAATTTTGAAAGATGATAGTCTGTCAGATTGAAATCGATGACTTCTTCGTGATCTTATCTATTGTCAATATGACTGCAGCCCATAATGAGTGAACCATTGACGGTATCAGCTGTGTGTACCGCTCTGGTGACAACACACACATTGACCTTCACTTCCTGTTTGGTTTCAGTTCCACTTTAACGTTCACACTGTTCAGTCAAATGAGTTTTCTGGCATCTGGATTAGGAGCCTTAAGGCAGCGGTTACAATCTGCTTCAACCAGAGACCCTAAGGATGGAGACGTATCTAAGAAGGACCCCTACCGTTGCTATAGCAACCTGAATCGAACCCATTGAACATGTACCTGAACACATATATTATATATTGTCCTTGTATCACTGGCCAGGAAATGTATTAATAACATGCGTTGGAAATCTTGTGCTGCCCTACCGGCTCAATAAACTTTTAAGTTATGTCCCCCTTGAATAAGGTAATGCTGTGAGTAATTATCTCAAAAGTACGCTTGTTTTATTTCCACATTTTAATGTTTTTATTAATTATGTAAGTTGTATTATTTGGCGGACCTCTGGGCCATATGGACCCCTGGGGGCCCCCGGACCCCACTTTGAGAACCGCTGCCTTAAGGGACCAAATGATTTAGATGTAGTTAATTATTAGCATCATGTGTTTGTAGTACTGCTGATATATTGGGCATATTTTAATATTTAAATACAAACGTATGAAAAGAGGGTTAGAAGAGGGTTTTGTTTTTAACGTTGACTTCATTGTTTTAAAGAATGAACATGGAATCCCGAAAATCTCCTAAACTCTCGCGAGCCAATCAGGAGGGCCAGCGGTCGCCACGGTTACCGTCGAAGAAGGCTCCAGTTCGCTCCCCCAGTCTGACCCGGCGAGAGTTTTGTATGGACGGCATCACAGAGGTGCAGCGCTATATTACATATTATATTATATTAAATATACCAAATGTTCTGCTTTATGGGCCCTCCCCTTATTCCCAGATCTGGTGCAAGGTCCTTTTAATTAAAACTTAAACTGGTTGGATTGTATTCCATAATGAAGAAAAGAAAACATTTCTTTTCTTAACATGCCTTTCTTACTTTTGTTATGCTTTGACTTTCTCTTGAAGCACAACTACCTCGCTCAAGTTACATCCAACATCTGGGGAACGAAGTTTAAAATTGTTGGACTTGCCTCTTTTCTGCCGGCCAATCTCGGTGCAGGTAAATATGAAAAGGTTATACACTATGCAATGCGGGTTTCATTTAACATCGAATCCATTTTCCATTCAGTGAGTTTGTTGGGTCTTATTCTTATTCTTCATCATTTCAAATGTTATAAAAGAGTGCCTTGAAAAAGCAACCGCACAGATTGAACAAAAAAATCAATTGAAGTGACTTTAAAGCTTGAACCGGTCTGACAGCGCGAGGCTGAACCCCTGCAGGCCTCATCCTCTCCAGACTTCAGTAATGCCGATGTGTTTTCTGTTCTTCCAGTCATCTATAAGACCAGTTTACTGCACCTACAGCCGAGGCAGATGACCATCTACCTTCCCGAAGTGAGGAAGATCTCCTTGGACTTCATGAGCTTGCCTGTTTTCAATCCCAACGTGTTCAGTGAGGATGAGGACGACCTCCCGGGTACGAATCCATCTCTCCAACACGCGTACTTCAACGGCCGGGTCGCACATTTAAACATTGATGCTGAGGTCGTGGGAAAGGAGTGAGTCTCGGCAAACGGCGAGACTCCGACAGCGTAGCAAGTGGTGCAAAACATGCTATTGTAAACAAAATGTTGTCACACAGATTATGTTGTTGCACGACCTTTTCCTAATTTTGACGTGAATCTTTTTTCCCTCCTTTGTGTGTGAAGTGATGGGTCCTTCAGGCGTGGCGGGGGACAACCCTCCCTGCACCGTCAACATCCCCATCGCTCCCATCCACAGCCCTGCCCAGGCCATGTCCCCAACTCAGAGCATTGGCCTGGTGCAGTCTCTCTTAGCCAATCAGAACATTCAGCTGGATGTCCTGACCAATCCCACGGCCACCGCTGCGGTAGCGGCGGCGGCGGCCGCTGTCCCCCCCGCCGATCACGGCCAGGATTCGGCGGCGGTGCAGTATCCGGTGCCGACTCGGTACTCCAACCCAGGGCAGGCCATCTTCAGCGGCCTGGACATGGGCCCCCCTCTGCTGCCCGGCACGCTGCCTCCACCGCCTCCGCCGCACCACCCGCCGCCCGAGCCGCACCCCCACCCGCCCCACCCGCCCCACCACCCCCAGCGCTCCCGCGCCCAACAGCTGCACCATCAGCCGCCATCCAAGCAGTCGCAGCAAATGCAGTTGCAGCAGCAGAAGACGCATCATCAGCAGCTGCTGCAGCAGCCGCCGCCACACCACCACCATCAGCAACAGACTCAACAACAACAACAACATCTACATCAACAACAACATCTACATCAACAACAGCAGCAACAGCAACACCACCACCAACAACAGCAGCAACAGCAGCATCAACAACACCAACAACAACTGCAGCAGCTGCACCACCAGCAGCAGCAGCTCCTGCACCAGCAGCAGCAAGCGCAGCATCAGCAGCTCCAACAGAACCAACAGCACGCCGCCAACCCGCAGCAACTCCACCATCAGCAGCAGCAGCTGCATCAGCAGCAGATGCAGCTGCAGCACGAGCAGATGCAGCAGCAGCAGCAGCAGATCCGGCTGCAGATCCAGGAGATGCGGCAGCAGCAGCAGCAGCTGCAGCAGCAGCATCAGCAACTCCAGCAGCAGCACCAGCAGATGCAGCAGCAGTTGAAGATGCAGATGGCGCTGCCCCCTCCTCCCTCCGGTTACCCCACGCTCTCCCTGCAGCAGCTGCACCTCCTGCCGCAGATGGCCCCTCCGACCGCAGAACCCGGGCTGGACCGGGCGGAGCAGCATGGGCACGCGTCGAAGCCCAGCCTCCCTCGGTCCCTGCCCCCCTCCTTCGTCGACGCCGACGGCTCGGTGGAGATCCAGATGAGGAAGATGAACCCCCCGCCTCCGTATCCGGGCACCGCGGTGGCGGTGGCGGCGTCGGGAGTCTCGACGCCGGCCATCCCCCAGACCCTCATCACCAACTGCGACAGCCCCAGCGTCCTGGCTCCAGAGCCCTGCCTGAAGAAGGACGAGTTCCTGCTCCACCCGGTCACCCTGCAGTACCCGACGCCGCTGGGCTACGAGCGGATCACCACCTTCGACAGCAGTGGGAACGTGGAGGAGGTGTGCCGCCCGCGACGGCGCCTCATACGCAACCAGAACACGTACGCCCTTCAGGGCATCAGCGGCTCGGCCACGCTCAAGGTCACGTCGTCCGACAGCAAGAAGATCCAGCTCCCCTACAGCTCGGCCACTCTGAGCCGACTCTCTGTGCCTCGGTACACCATCCCCAGCGGAGACCCGCCTCCTTATCCGGACCCGGCCAATCAAGTCCCCGCCGCGCTCCCGCCTCCCCAGAGGATCGATGGCACGCTGATTCACGCGACGCTGCGCCGCGACCGCAGGGATCTGGCTCTCAAAGTGCCCCAGATGATGGAGAGCTCGCGGACGCTCCCCACCAAATCCAAAGTGAACAGTGCGCTTGCGCTGTCCTACCAGCAGAGGGTTCCCACGGCGCTGTACACCTGCACACAGTGCAGCAGCAACAGCAGCAGCACCAACGTCAGCGTGAGCGGCGGTGGAACCAGCAGCAGCGGCATCGCAGGCGGTACGGTGGTACGGCAGGACTTCCCGCCGGGGAAAGGGGCTCACCACAGCACCATTATCGTCCACTCCAAGAGCACCTCCCCCCTCACCTCCCAGTCCTCCCAGTACAACCTGCTGGGTCCGGTCGACAACAGCCGGGACAGAACCGTGTACGTTAACTCGGCCTTCACCGAAGACGAGGCCGTGAACCAGCAGTGCCACCTGGAGAAGTCGGTGCGTCACCTGACCCTCGGCGACGTCGGCTTGACGGTGAAGCGTCCTCCGCCCTACCAGTGGGACCCAGCGTCCTCCTCCGCCTCCACAGAACAGTTCTGGCTCTCCCCGGAGCAGACGATGCTGGCTCCTCCGCCGGCGCCGCACAAACCCCCGCCGCTCATCTTCAGCCAAGCCCAGCACCTGGACATGGCCCGGCTGCCCCTTTGTGTTCACCACCAAGCCTCCGACGAGCCCCAGCACCAGCACCCTGACCTTTCCCATCCGGCTATCAGATATCCCTCTCACCGTTTCCTCCGGGCCTGGGTCACAGCGGATCCACGCTGCAGACTCTCCAGAGCACCTCGCAGCAAAGCGAAGCGATCGGTTCGGTGCCTTTTGCACAGCAGGGTGCGAGTCTGGTCCTACCGCCAGGCTACCCTTCCAGCTTGGCTAACTTGGCTTGCTGCCCTCTCCCCCCGATGTACCCAGGGGCGAGCTCCTGCGCCGGGCTGCAGCTGCACCCTGTGAACCTGCACCCCTGGAACCCGTATCCCTGTCCCCCACCGCCGCCCATGCAGGACCCCCCTTCCCATCCCGCGCCGCCCCTGCCTACCAAAACCCACCAGAAGCTGGAGAAGCCCATCCTCTCCCCACCACCCCCGGCCATGCCCCCTCCTCCTCCCCCACTGCCTCCCCCGCCGCCTCCCACCGAACCCCCGCCGCCCCCCAAAAGCGCCGCGGAGGACCTGGCGGAATCTGCCGACAACTTCCTGGAGCCGCCCTCCCTGAACGACAGCCCGGTGCCGCGGGAGTCCGAGCGCGTCAGCAAGAAGAGCCGCAAGAGGCTGGACAGCCGAGCGGAGGAGGCCAACATGCCCGCCGTCTCGGAGAGCAAAGGCAGGAAGGAGGGCCGCGCGCTGTCCGACTTCAACAGCCTCATATCCAGCCCCCGGCTCGGCGGGAGGGACAAGAAGAAGCCCAAGGGCCAAAGAGAGCAGCTCAACAAGGGCAAGAAGATGATGAGCAGGACCACCAACGAGTTCCAGGACAGCTCTGAGAGCGAGCCGGAGCTCTTCATCAGCGGCGACGAGCTCATGAACCAGAACCAAAGCAGCAAGAAGAGCTGGAAGAACAAGAGGAGCCTCCGCATGGCCAGCGAGCTGGAGGAGATCAAGTGCCGCAAGGCCAACGAGAGGGAGGACCGCAGCCTGGGCAGCCAGGGCTTCGTCTACGTCATGGCCAACAAGCAGCCGCTGTGGAACGAAGCCACGCAGGTCTACCAGCTGGACTTCGGCGGACGCGTCACTCAAGAGTCTGCCAAGAACTTCCAGATTGAGCTGGATGGCAGACAGGTTTGTCCCTCTTTCAAAGAACAGCTCATTATTAATGTGTTTAATTATTGTTAAACTAAATAACTCATGTGTTGTTTTAAGGTGATGCAGTTTGGGCGGATCGACGGCAACGCTTACATCCTGGATTTCCAGTATCCTTTCTCTGCTGTGCAGGCCTTCGCTGTGGCCTTGGCTAATGTAACTCAGCGGCTCAAGTAAAAGACATTTCTGATTTGTACTCAGTAATTATTATGTTATTCAAAGGGATGTGCATTGGGATGTGCATTGGGATGTGCATTGGGTTTAAAAGCTAGGAATTCACAAAGGGAACGAGCTACAAGAAGCATTGGGAAAGTAACGTGTAAATGATCTTAAATATGCACATCATTTACAATAGATAGGATAGATATGTCACTTTAAGACCAATTACTATTAACTCATTATTGACTTCATGTGTCAATGTGATATGAATGCAAATATTAAGCTGGCTATAGGTATTGCGCTATAAAAAGTCCACTATATAAATAAAGGTTTAAAAGAAATATATTTTTGAAAAATATATATTTAACCATCAGTGGCAGTGGCATTTCTCCCAGCTCAAATTGGTTATGTATATCATTAGTCTAGCACTTATTAAATCTCACATGTAATGTGAACAATTAAAGGTGCATATTTAATTTCAACTAGTGCTTTGCTTTCATTTGTGAGTGTTTGCAAAGTAAACATTTTCTGCAGCGTTTCATTCGTGTTTCTGATGTGGTTCACTAGCTGGTGTGACGAAGTAATTAAATTATTTACCTTTCAAATTGCCCCAAAAAATGACTATAGTGCTTATTTTTTAAATTCTCTATATTTATGATCTATCCGTTATCCTGGTATTGAAAATGTGGAGCAAGAGGACTTGACCCTTGACCCCTGGAGTTGTGTGGGTTCTCCATCGCTTGGTGGGCTTTGTGTCGTCTGTGTGATTATTCTTACGCTACTGAATGTGAAGCGCTTCGCCTCCTAGAGATCTGCTGCTTGGATAGACGGAGCATGTCTGCAATAATGCCACTTAAAGTTAAAGTTGATGTTATAATTGCAAAAAGATGATATGAAGCCGCCTGTGCTGTGTGTATAAATAGTGGAGATCATGTTGAACTATAGTGGGTAGATGTCGCTAGTTCCTATATTCATTCAGTCATTTGCTTTTTCACAGTGAACACAGGGATGACCTCATGGTTGAGTTCATTCAACAATGACATTTGTTGTAAAGCAAAGGTATATGAAGTGCAACATGTTAATAAAATACCAGGTGTGAGATATATGTGGAGTTGCTGCTAACGTAAAGTATGATTTGAGTGTATATTTACAGATGTCTATTATTGTCTTTTTTGGAAAATATTTGGAAGAGTTTTCCTGAGCCTATAATCTAGAAGTACATAAAGCTTTCATTTTAAATGGCACTTTGATACTCGGTTATTGTCAGTTATTACTGCCTTACTCGGTTGCCTAATTGTCTTTATTTCCCCTTTCTTTTGTAAAACAATACATATGTAAAGTAATGGTTTATAAGCCCAGGAACTTAATAAAATACTTTCTTTGAAATGCTTTTGAGTTGTTAATAATGGATAATTTCCATAAATACACTTCGGCTATGCCAAGCGGTGGCTATGGGAACCGAAGCGTAATCCGCCTGCCGCTACCATCAGGACCCCTCATTATATAATACACTATATAATATATAACACTATATAATATATAATGGTGTACTTCTGGTATTTACAGGTGATATCATCTAGCCCACATGCTTCTTTCACACGGCACTGGATACTTTGTTATTGTGGATGCTTTGTTATCTTTGTCTTTTTTTTTACAAATATTTTATGACCGTTATTACTTTTTTTTAAATGCTTTTCGGTTGCTCATTTACATATATTCTGCATCTATGTAAAGTGGCCGAGGAGTTATCACAGAGACTATCGCCTGCATTGTCAGTAGGGCTGTCAACGAATATTCAAAATTCGAATATATATTCGAATAGTTTTTAAAAACATTCGAAGATGAACATTAATATTGGAATGTGGAAAAACGCGCGCGCGCCGCCGCGGCGCTCCTTCTGCTTTGCGAGTGGACGTAAACTTCAATTAATGTTATATTTGTTCCACTGAATGCCTCCCGCCGTGTTGGGACAAGAGTCGGGATTGCTTACACACAACTCTTGATCAGCACTCAGCATTAGTTTATTGCTGTTTATTTAAACCACTATGCGCAGAGAGAGTGAGGGGGGGGGGGGGGGGGGGGGGGGAGAAAAAGAGAGCGAGCGAGAGCGAGGTCTGCGGTCTCGGCCATTAGTTCATTTACTTATTTATGTGTAGGTAATATGTTGCCAAATATGTTTAAACTTAAATAAACGACCTATACAAGTAGTTATGTGTCGTTGTATTAGTTTGTCCTGTTATTGACGTAATGCGCGTCATTGACGTAATGCGCAAATATAGATATTCGAATATATTCGAATATGTGTTTTTTTTATATTCGAATGTCATTTTTGAGCAATCTTGACAGCCGTAACTGTCAGACAGTCCTTCTAACGGACTGCAGCAGATAGTGTCTGATTCCTAAATCAGCTGATTGCTGTCAGATTGGACATTCATTTCGGACTCTCTGGTTTAACACGTGAGAACAAAACTAAATCCAAAGGTTGACATGTTGAACACACTGCAGTTAACTAAACGGTTTCATCATTTCTAATCTGCACTATGTAGCCTAATAATACCAGGGCACGTCACGTGGGTCACCACCGGTCACGGTGCCTTGACCACGCCCCCAACTCATTTGATTGGCCCGGGGAAACGTCAGTCACATGTTGATGCCGGAGCTCAAGATGAGGCGGTCAGAACCTCCAACCCGTTGACATGGAGACAGGTTGGTGATTTATCACGTTTAATAGTGATTTATTACGTTTAATAGTGATTTATTACGTTTAATAGTGATGTATCACGTTTAATAGTGATTTATTACGTTTAATAGTGATGTATTACGTTTAATAGTGATTTATTATGTTTAATAGTGATGTATCACGTTTAATAGTGATTTATTACGTTTAATAGTGATGTATTACGTTACATAGTGATTTATTACGTTTAATAGTGATGTATCAGGTTTAATAGTGATTTATTACGTTTAATAGTGATTTATTACGTTTAATAGTGATATATCACGTTTAATAGTGATGTATTACGTTTAATAGTGATGTATTACGTTTAATAGTGATGTATTACGTTTAATAGTGATTTATCACGTTTAATAGTGATTTATTACATTTAATAGTGATGTATCACGTTTAATAGTGATTTATTACGTTTAATAGTGATTTATTACATTTAATAGTGATTTATTAAGTTACATAGTGATTTATTACGTTTAATTGTGATTTATTAAGTTAAATAGTGATCTATTAAGTTAAATAGTGATTTAAGTTAAATAGTGATCTATTAAGTTAAATAGTGATTTAAGTTAAATATTGATGTATTAAGTTTAATAGTGATGTATTAAGTTCAATTGTGATTTAAGTGAAATAGTGATGTATTAAGTTTAATAGTGACTCATTAAGTTTAATAGTGATTTATTAAGTTACATAGTGATTTATTACATTTAATAGTGATTTATTAAGTTACATAGTGATTTATTAAGTTACATAGTGATTTATTACATTTAATAGTGATTTATTAAGTTACATAGTGATGTATTAAGTAAAATAGTGATTTATTAAGTTGATTAGTCTAAGTTGATTGACCACTGATGAGTGAGATGTTAATTATAGGCCTACTTAATGTTATAACCACTGATGAGTGAGATGTTAATAATAATACTAGTTAAAATAATAAAAAGAAAACATCTTGTGTGTCGTTGAGGAGAAAGTGTGAAAACTGAATATCGAATATGAAACTATCTTGACCTTATATGTGTAATCCTGAGGTAACATGAGAAACAACATGTATATAGTATGTATGTAACATGAGAAGACAACATGTATGTGTATATATATATATATATATATATATATATATATATATATATATATATATATATATATATATATGTATGTATGTATGTGTAATCCTGGTGTAACATGAGAAGACAACATATATATATGTATGTAACATGAGAAGACAACATGTATGTATATATATATGTATATATATTATGTATATATATATATATATATATATATATATATATATATATATATATATATATATATATATATATATACTGTATATATATATATATATGTGTATGTATGTGTAATCCTGGTGTAACATGAGAAGACAACATATATATATGTATGTAACATGAGAAGACAACATGTATGTATATATATATGTATATATATATATGTATATATATATATATATATATATATATATACTGTATATATATATATATATATGTATGTATGTGTAATCCTGGTGTAACATGAGAAGATGGACCGTCTCGGTCTCCAGGGAACACGTCGCGGACTCAGGTCTTCACGTTAATATCCGTCGCCTCGGTCAACTTCGGCTCCATGATCTGCTATTCGATCCTCGCCCCGTTCTTCCCCCATGAGGTGAGAGGAACCTGCTCCACACAGACATACAGGCAGACCAACCTCTGGTTCAGAGAGCATCTCTCCACCATCATCTCTTCACCGTCTCCATCCCACAGGCGCTCCAGAAGGGAGCCAGCCAGACGCTCGTCGGACTCATATTTGGCAGCTATGCGCTTAGCAACTTCATTGGTTCACTGATAATGGGAAGATATGTAAGTTCATGACGCTCTGGATCCATCCACACTTCATGATGTGTGTTCTTCTATGACTGTATTACATCTTCTACCTGCTCCTCAGATTGTCCATCCATCCACACTTCATGATGTGTGTTCTTCTATGACTGTATTACATCTTCTATCTGCTCCTCAGATTGTCCATCCATCCACACTTAATGATGTGTGTTCTTCTATGACTGTATTCCATCTGCTCCTCAGATTGTCCATCCATCCACACTTCATGATGTGTGTTCTTCTATGACTGTATTACATCTTCTATCTGCTCCTCAGATTGTCCATCCATCCACACTTCATGATGTGTGTTCTTCTATGACTGTATTCCATCTGCTCCTCAGATTGTCCATCCATCCACACTTCATGATGTGTGTTCTTCTATGACTGTATTCCATCTGCTCCTCAGATTGTCCAGGTTGGAGCGAAGTTCATGCTGGTGGCCGGCCTGTTTGTGTCAGGAGGATGCACCATCATATTTGGGTAAGTGACAGAAAATGGAGAATGAAGTCTTTTGGTTTTCGAGCATTGGTTGAATAGAATAGAAAAATATATAATATAATAAAATAAAAGACAAATAAGAATGAAGTTAATTTGAAATATTAAAATAATAATGATAGTGAACACTAAGTCTAATCAGCAACTCCAGGTTTTCCCTGATTTCATGTTCTAGTCATTCCAAGTGTACTTTCAGTAAACCCAGGTCCTGGTTACCAAGCAACAGGGATGGTTGCCTGCTTGCTCATAGATGGTGAGGCTGTGAGTTACCTGGTTACTAAGCAACAGGGATGGTTGCCTGCTTGCTCATAGATGGTGAGGCTGTGAGTTACCTGGTTACTAAGCAACAGGGATGGTTGCCTGCTTGCTCATGAGAC
Source organism: Merluccius polli (assembly GCA_030340625.1). Classification (NCBI taxonomy): domain Eukaryota; kingdom Metazoa; phylum Chordata; class Actinopteri; order Gadiformes; family Merlucciidae; genus Merluccius; species Merluccius polli. The sequence continues at coordinate 13,647 of JAOPHQ010002786.1, read as the reverse complement.
TGTGAGTTACCTGGTTACTAAGCAACAGGGATGGTTGCCTGCTTGCTCATGAGACTGTGAGTTACCTGGTTACTAAGCAACAGGGATGGGTTGCCTGCTTGCTCATAGTTAGACTGTGAGTTACCTGGTTACTAAGCAACAGGGATGGGTTGCCTGCTTGCTCATAGTCAGGCTGTGAGTTACCTGGTTACTAAGCAACAGGGATGGTTGCCTGCTTGCTCATAGATGGTGAGGCTGTGAGTTACCTGGTTACTAAGCAACAGGGATGGGTTGCCTGCTTGCTCATGAGACTGTGAGTTACCTGGTTACTAAGCAACAGGGATGGTTGCCTGCTTGCTCATGAGACTGTGAGTTACCTGGTTACTAAGCAACAGGGATGGGTTGCCTGCTTGCTCATAGTCAGGCTGTGAGTTACCTGGTTACTAAGCAACAGGGATGGTTGCCTGCTCATAGATAGTCAGGCTGTGAGGAACATCTGAGTCCTGCCTGTCCATTAGAGCTCAGCCCACACCAGAGCTCAGCTGTGGTCAGCAGTTACTCCACACTGGGAATTAGTGTGAAGTGGAAGAAGCCATGTATGACCCTGGCATGTTGTGTAGTATGTTGTGTGGTATGTTGTGTGGCATGTTGTGAGGTATGTTGTGTAGTATGTTGTGTGGTATGTTGTGTGGCATGTTGTGTAGTATGTTGTGTGGTATGTTGTGTGGCATGTTGTGTAGTATGTTGTGTGGTATGTTGTGAGGTATGTTGTGTAGTATGTTGTGTGGTATGTTGTGAGGTATGTTGTGTAGTATGTTGTGTGGTATGTTGTGAGGTATGTTGTGTAGTATGTTGTGTGGTATGTTGTGAGGTATGTTGTGTAGTATGTTGTGTGGTATGTTGTGAGGTATGTTGTGTAGTATGTTGTGTGGTATGTTGTGAGGTATGTTGTGTAGTATGTTGTGAGGTATGTTGTGTAGTATGTTGTGTAGTATGTTGTGTGGCATGTTGTGTAGTATGTTGTATACCTGGATGTCAGAAACGTTTCCCTCTCTGTAAACGCAGATATCTGGACAGAGCGCCGCCAGGAGCCGTCTTCATCTCGCTGTGCTTCCTGGTGAGGAGTGTCGACGCTGTGGGCTTCGCCGCCGCCTTCACCTCCTCTGTGGCGCTGGCGTCGAAAGTCTTCCCACACAATGTGGCGACCATTTTGGTAGGGCTAGCTTCCCGTGTCGTGTTGTGTGGTATGTTGGCGAGGTATGTTGATTGATTGGTATGTTGTTGGTATGTTGATTGATTGGTATGTTGATTGATTGGTATGTTGTTGGTATGTTGATTGATTGTTGGTCATGGGGAAAGCACAGTGTGCTTGTCTTGTTTTGTCTCCTCCATGTTTCCCATTGCTGTGCTCAGCAACTGCAGCCGTGTGTCACACGTTCATCAGTCCGCAGTCCTCCTGTGTCACCACACCGGCCGTTTGTTGAATTGTACATTTACTGTACTTTATTGTACTTTTCCATCCAGGGTAGTCTGCAGGTGTTCACAGGTCTGGGTCTGATCCTGGGCCCGCCGCTGGGAGGCTGGATGTACCAGGCCGCCGGATACGAGCTTCCCTTCCTGGTCCTGGGCTGCATCCTCCTGCTGATGGTTCCCTTCAACATGGTCCTCATGCCGAGCTGCGGTGAGAGACTCATGAAATAAGTCCACCTTAAGTACATGAAGATAAATAGGAGTCTTCCTCTGATCCTCCTTTAAACTTAAAAGTTGTGCTTTGTTGTTGTTTTGTGGTACAGCTGCAGACCCTTCAGAGGATTCCTTCTTCCAGCTGCTGAGACTCCCCAAAGTCTTGCTCATCTGCTTTGTGGTCTTCACGTTCAGCTCAGGACTGGGCTTCCTGGACACCACCATGTCATTGTTCGCCATCGACGCGGTCCTCTGAAACTGAAACTTATGCAATCGTATCTGAAACATCGCAATGAATGCATTGGAGTCGGGGAAGAAAGATGTCCAACGTTTTAAACACGATCCCTCTCTCCTGTGTCTCCAGTTCCAGCTCTCCCCGAGCCGCGTGGGCCTCATCTTCCTGGGCTTCTCCCTACCTTACTGTCTGAGCTCACCTGTCCTCGGCTTCTTCTCTGATAAATATCCTGTGAGTATCAAGTGGCCTTCACAAAACATCAACTATCCCCAAGATCTAACAGCTCAGGGTGAAGAGCGGTTATGCAGCCATTGGAGAGAGGAGAAGTTCAGTCCCTTTGAGTCTTCATAGTGACTCCTATGAGCAGGAGGTCAGGACTACTGATCTTCTGAGTGAAGCCCCACCCCACCATCACCACGGTAACAGACCCCTGTTGGTCTTCATTTCAGGCGGTGAGGCCTTGGTTCCTGGTTCTCGGCGGTCTCCTCATGGCGCTCAGCTTCTGTTTTCTTGGTCCTGCGCCGTTCCTCCACATCTCCAGGTGTGCTAGAAGTATTCACATTGTCCAGACCCGGTCCTGGTTCTGGTTCCTAGTGAAGTGACCTCTCCTTGTCCTGGTTCTGGTTCCTAGTGAAGTGACCTCTCCTTGTTCTGGTTCTGGTTCCTAGTGAAGTGACCTCTCCTTGTTCTGGTTCCTCCTGGCAGCCGGCTGTGGTTGCTGATCTTCATGCTGTGTGTGAACGGCTTCGGTACCGGCATGGGAATCACGCCGGTCTTCCCAGAGATCATCGCATCTGCGTAGTGAGTTACTTACTTACTTATTATTATTATTATTATTATTATTATTATTATTATTATTATTATTATTATTATTGTTGTTGTTGTTGTTGTTGTTGTTGTTGTTGTTATTATTATTAGTATTACTATTACTATTATTATTATTATTATTACTATTATTATTATTATTATTATTAGTGAGTTGCTCTGCCGCATATCCCAATACGCTGAGTTTGAATGTTGTACTAATATAACATAATAATAATAATAATAATAATAATAATAATAATAATAATAATAATAAATTAATAGGATGTCTTCTGGTCTTCCTGGGACAGTGAGCAGGGTTTCCAGGATGGACTCAGTACTCTGGGAATGGTGTCTGGACTGTTTGGGGCGTGTTGGTCCATAGGGTAAGTCCTAACACTGTGGTAAACACAGGGAACTGGTTATAACATATATATTATATATACTGTATAATAAAATATAATAATAATAATATCAAAATATATAAATATAAAACCTCATGGATCAGGTCCAGTTGACATTCATTAAGATGAAACACTTTCCATTATAACCACATTGTTGTTATTCACACTGGATTGCCTGAGATACGTTTAAATTGATTATAAAGGTTTTTAAATTGGCAGTTGAGTTTAGTTTCCTGTTCTCCTCTTCTCAGGATGTTGTATGGGCCGATGATGGGGGGCCTCCTCACGCAACATCTCACCTTCCAGTGGGCCGCAACCATCCATGGAGGACTGGCAGGTGTGGCTGTAAGTTAGAATACTGTTGGGGGCAGAAAGGATTCTCAATGGAAAGGAGTCAGTCGTCTATTTTTAGGGTTTCCCTGTTTAAAAAACCTGCAGATACGGCTAATGGTGGTGGGAAAGGTATCAGATAGCTAAGCTAAGCTAGCATCTTAAGATGTAACATGAATAAAGAGTTCACACAGTTGGAGATATAAATATAGTTGGAGATATAAATATAGTTGGAGATATAATATCCGTCTTATCTTCTCCACAGGCCACTCTGCTCGGTTTGTATTATCTCAGGGAAGGATTGAAGAAGCGCAGGTAACCTCACACCTGTCCTGACTGGATTATGTGTATTCACCGTATTAATGCCAATCTGTAGGTTACATTTCTGTTTAAAACTTATATTAATCAACAATGGTTTAATAACTTAATCTAACATAACCTGCGGTTCTACTTTATTTTGTGATAGCATTACAAATGTGTCGTATGACGTCGGCCCTTGGAGACTGAAACTGAGACTGAAACTGTTTTAAGGGCTGAATTCAACTGGACTTGTTTTAAAGTTTTAAACTTGTTTTAAAGTTGTTTTAAACTTGTTTTAAAGTTTTAAACTTGTTTTAAAGTTGTTTTAAAGTTTTAAAGTTGTTTTAAAGTTTTAAAGTTGTTTTAAAAGTTTTAAAGTTGTTTTAAACTTGTTTTAAACTTGTTTTAAAAGTTTTAAACTTGTTTTAAAAGTTTTAAACTTGTTTTAAAGTTTTAAACTTGTTTTAAAAGTTTTACACTTGTTTTAAAGTTTTAAACTTGTTTTAAAAGTTTTAAACTTGTTTTAAAGTTTTAAACTTGTTTTAAAGTTCTGCAGAGGAGACGGAGGAAGGAACCGCTCTGGTGGCCGGAGGTCCGGACTCAGCGTCTGACTGAAGCAGAAGTGCTGTTGTCATAGTGACCAGCAGCCGTGAACACAAACGTTTTATTGTTATGTTGTTGTGTGTTATTTAGTTTACATAGGAAATAACTGACATGCCTTATAAAGGGATTACACATTTTTTATGAATGGGGGAATGCATTTGTTTTCTGTCATTGTATTTCATTTAACCATTTCTATTTCATTGTAATCATTTTAATATTCATAATCGAGTCTCGATTACACATTTGTTTTTTCTATAAGATGTTAAATGTAACATATGTACGGATTAATTCCATTGAATTCTTAATTACATTTCATTCATAATTACGTTCAAGTTCTTTATTTGTCTATTATTTATAAATGCACAAGCAGCAGTCACTGCTCTGCTCAACAATGCAGGTAAGTAAATATTTTATATAAAATATAAAATAGTACAGACAAAGAGAGTAATAATAATAAAAGTATAAAAACAGAAAATGCGTAAGTGTCTAAATAAAAGCTAAATATACAACATAGTCTAATTCCTTGTGGCTTCAGTCCTGAAGTATGAGACATGGAGACGTGGAGACGGTTTGAGTTCGCTGAGGAGACACTTCTGAACTAATGTCCCTCACATGAGGAGCAAACATCTCAACAAAGATCTGCAGTCAGCAGCAGCAGCAGCCGGTCAGCAGCAGCCGGTCAGCAGCAGCCATGCCAGGTCCATGACTTCATGACTTCATGACTGTTGAGGCTGTTGTCTGTCTGGACCACATGACTTGAATGTTTCAGACCTGAGGAGGGAAGAAACGACGCTGGGAACTCATTGGAAGATCATTCAACCGGACTGTGTAACAGACATAATGTCATAATCTCGTCATGTCTTCAACTCTTCAACCGCTACGCGTCATAATACGCTTTATACGCTTTATATGCTTTGCATGGATCTTAATTAAAAAAACATCATGGAAGTAAATTGAAAGCAAACTCAATGTACCATTTAGCACATGGAGGACACGTGAAGACGTTCTGCAAATGTTGAGACCCGCAAACCATCGGTGCATCAAGTGCAGCTGACTGAGGACAGACAGCTGGAGGACAGACAGACCTGGAAGACAGACAGAGCTGGAGGACAGACAGCTGGAAGACAGACAGAGCTGGAGGACAGACAGCTGGAGGACAGACAGAGCTGGAGGGCTCTGGCCACACATGCTCCCGTTGCCTAGCAACCAAACAAACACAGAATCCCACCCCGCCTCTTAACGAGACAATTACCCAATTAACCAATTAACCAATTAACCAATTACCCAATTAACCAATTAACCAATTACCCTGCTGGTCCTGTTGAGTGCTGACCCACCAGGAAGGATCAACTGTATGCATTACATTGGGGGGGGGGGGGGGGGGGGGCATATAGTATAGTAGTATAGACATATAGTGAATGATAACTGTATGCATTACATTGGGGGGGGGGGGGCATATAGTATAGTAGTATAGACATATAGTGAATGATAACTGTATGCATTACATTGGGGGGGGGGGGGGGCATATAGTATAGTAGTATAGACATATAGTGAATGATCGCCTTTCCTAATGTTTGTGGATTTTGCATTTTAGTTAATCGTTTAATCCGTCAAAAAAGGAAGAAAATGACATTTCCTGAAATGGTGTTTGGTTTGAGATGAGAGAAACAGAACTTTCTGAAAACTTTTTAAATTGTTCATTATTGTGTCGATTTTTATTTTTTCATACATGTGGCGTGAATGAATTAATGTACAAAACTGACCATATGTTTCCATGTTACTTATATATTTACAATCAACAATACAGAGCGTTCATCCAGAATAATGATGTCATCATTTGAACTACAAATCTTTATAGGAGACAGACGAGCTGACGCTGCTCTGTCTGCATGGATTATAAAACTTTACTTCTTCACTAAGTTAGAGCTCACAGTGAAACCGTAAAAACTCAAAGTAAAAAAGTAAGAATTGTTTGCCACGATAAATATATAAAAACATACACATTTTACAATCGTCGGATTATCTGACAATAAATGGTCCAAAAGAAAAATATGTTAATAAAGTTTTCCAAAAATGTCCCAAAAGTCTTTTGCAACCTGGGGGGGACGCTGGGGGGGGGGAGGCGCTGGGGGGCGGGGGGGAGGCACTAGGGGGGGGGAGGGGAGGCGCTGGGGGGGGGGGAGGCGCTGGGGGGGGGGGGAGGCACTAGGGGGGGGAGGGGAGGCGCTGGGGGGACGCTGGGGGGGGGGGGAGGCGCTGGGGGGGGGGGGCACTAGGGGGGGGGAGGGGAGGCGCTGGGGGGGGGGAGGCGCTGGGGGGGGGGAGGCACTAGGGGGGGGAGGGGAGGCGCTGGGGGGACGCTGGGGGGGGGGGGAGGCGCTGGGGGGGGGGGGGCACTAGGGGGGGGGAGGGGAGGCGCTGGGGGGGGGGGGGAGGCACTAGGGGGGGGAGGGGAGGCGCTGGGGGGACGCTGGGGGGGGGGGGAGGCGCTGGGGGGGGGGGCACTAGGGGGGGGGGAGGGGAGGCGCTGGGGGGGGGGGGGGAGGCACTAGGGGGGGGAGGGGAGGCGCTGGGGGGACGCTGGGCGGGGGGGAGGCACTAGGGGGGGGGGGGGGAGGCGCTGGGGGGGGGGGAGGGGAGGCGCTGGGGGGACGCTGTGGGGGGGGGGGGAGGCGCTGGGGGGACGCTGGGGGGGGGGGGAGGCGCTGGGGGCTAGGCATCCGACTCGAAGGCAGCGTTGGTGCGGCCCGTGGGTCGCTCCGGGAGCGGTCTGCCGGCGGTCCGGGGAGGCCGCTCTGGTGGGGGTCTGCCGGCGGTCCGCTCCAGGGGGGGTCTGCCGGGGGTCCCGGTCTGGCCGCTCCAGGGGGGGTCTGCCGGGGGGTCCGGTCTGGCCGCTCCAGGGGGGGTCTGCCGGGGGTCCGGTCTGGCCGCTCCAGGGGGGGTCTGCCGGCGGTCCGGGCTCGCCGTCCGGGAGAACCGGAAGCATCCGGGTCCGAGGACGTGGCGCCCTGGGAAGGCGGCGCTCCGTGTCTCTTCACCTTCTTCTTCCTAAGAGGTCTGAGAGACGAGAGGACAGTCACTCTGTCTCCTAATTAAATACTGAGACTTTACTTTCTGGTGGTAACTTGAAAAGGGAACTGGTGAAATTATAAACTACAAACCACATGGAATACATCTAGCAAAGTTCTACGATATATATATATATATATATATATATATATATATATATATATATATATATATGTTTGGTAATATATTAATTGTATGTAATATGTATAATTGCAAGCCAGGAGCAGCAGAACCTACTTGGTGCTGGTCAGCTCCGGCTCAGTGTCAGTGTGCTCAGAGAGAAAGCGGAGCTCTCCAGAAGAACTGATGGCAGCAGACACCTTGGAGGGGAGAGAGATGTGAGACCACACACACACACACACACACACACACACACACACACACACACACACACACACACACACACACACACACACACACACACACACACACACACACACACACACACACACACACATATATATACATCGCGCCTCGCTGTACGCCTCATTCTCAGCCCCCTGACCCGGCTCACCTTGGTCGGCGTTGACCTTTCACCCCCAGGGTCCTGCGACCTCGCGGCGGGCGGCCGGCCCTCCAGATCTCCATCTTCCAGCTCTCCTGCAGGAGGAGCACAGACACGCAGATACAAACAGATCCACCCCACCACAAACACCACCAGGACTCAGTGCTTCAACTATTGTGTTAGTTTACATCCGTCAGTCAAATGTTGTGAATAAGCACTCAGCATATTACACATATTACACATATTACACATATTACACATATTACACATATTACACGCTTGGGGGGGGGGGGGGGGGGGAACATATCCGTTCTGTACGTACTCTGGTCTGCAGCGCAGCTCGCTGGGAAGTATCCCTCCTCCCCGCTGGCCAGGCGTCCGAACCACCAGGTGTGGCTGTCCTTGTAGAGCAGCTGGATGGCGTCGCCGCAGCGCAGCGTCAGCTCGTCGGAGCGCTCGGCGCTGTAGTCGTCCAGAGAGACCACCTGGGGCCGGAGAGACCGGGACCACTTCATACACAATGTAAAAACACTCATTCAATAAAACAAGGCGGCGGTCGTACCGTCGGGGGACCGGCTGTGGAGTCGGCCTCCAGGCGGGACGCAGACGCGGCGCTCTGGAGGAAGGAGAGGATTTTGAATTTGATTTTGCGTTTCTCCATAGAAATGGAAACCTGCAGCTCTGCAGCAGAACCACGTGATGACATCACATCTCAATACGTTTAACGGTTAGGGGTCGTCTTCAATTTAACCGTTTGGTTTTGCTTCTTACAAGTCAAGAAGTTTTTATCCACCACTCAAATGCGTCTCGCCATTTAAAAATGTATTTCTTCTTCTTCTTGTGTCTTGTGTTGCATGAAAAGCTCTTTTGTGAATTCATTCAATTCCCCAAATAATCCCAGAAGCTATAAACCATAAACCGTAAACCATAAACCATAAACCGTAAACCATAAACCATAAACCGTAAACCATAAACCATAAACCATAAACCGTAAACCGTACCGTGTGGAGAGACGGGAGCCCCTTCAGGCGCTGACCCACTGGACTGAAGCCCTCTGAAGACACAGCAGAAATAACACATAAGTCATATTGATATCGTGATATGAGACTAGATATCGTCTTAGATGTTGGATATTGTAATATCTTGATATGGTGTTGTCTTTTCCTGGTTTTAACGGCTGCATTACAGTCAAGTGATTCATTTTCTTACCTTACCAGACTGTTCTAGATGTCATATTATTTGGCTTTAGTCATCATATCCACATTACTGATTATTATTTATCAAAACTCTCACTTCTGATAATACTTTCTGAAAGCACCGAATAGTCGTTCCTAAAGGTATCGATGTTTGATGTTGTCCACATCAGCCCTAACAGGAAGTGAGCGGATGAAACAGAGCGGTTGTGCGTGCAGAGCGGTTGTGTGTGCAGAGCGGTTGTGTCTGCAGAGCGGTTGCGTGTGCAGAGCGGTTGCGTGTGCAGAGCGGTTGCGTCTGCAGAGCGGTTGCGTGTGCAGAGCGGTTGTGTGTGCAGAGCGGTTGTGTCTACAGAGCGGTTGCGTCTGCAGAGCGGTTGCGTGTGCAGAGCGGTTGCGTGTGCAGAGCGGTTGCGTCTGCAGAGCGGTTGCGTGTGCAGAGCGGTTGTGTGTGCAGAGCGGTTGGTGTCTGCAGAGCGGTTGCGTAGTGCAGAGCGGTTGCGGGTAGCAGAGCGGTTTGCGTGTGCAGAGCGGTTGCGTGTGCAGAGGCGGTTGGTGTGCTGAGATCGGTTGTGTCTGCAGAGCTGGTTGTGTCTGAGAGCGGTTTGTGGTGTGCCAGAGCGGTTGTGTCTGCAGAGCGGTTGCGTGTGCAGAGCGGTTCTTTGTGTCTGCAGCGCGGTTGTGTCTGCAGAGCGGTGTGGGTTGCGTGTGCTGAGCGGTTGCGTCTGCAGAGCGGTTGTGTCTGCAGAGCAGGTTGTGTCTGCAGAGCGGTTGGGTCCTGCAGAGCGGGTTGTTGCTGTGTGCAGAGCAGGTTTTTGCGTCTGCCAGAGCGGTTGTGTTCTGCAGAGCGGTTGTGTTCTGCAGAGCGGTTGTGTCTTGCAGAGGGTTTGGGTGTGTGCAGAGCGGTTCCCACGCTGCTGGGAGCCCAGAGCGGCCCTGGGGGACCAGCTGCTCCGCGCCAGCGCCACAGACAGGTGGAGGCTGAGAGTGGGTGGGACAGCAGCGCCGGGGGGGGCAGGGAGGCACCCAGGCCCGTCTGGAGGGGAGGGAGAGGAGAGGAGGGGAGGGGAGGGGAGGAGGGGAGGATGGGGGGGGAGGAGAGAAGGGAGAGAAGAGGCGGAGAGGGGAGGGGAGGAGAAAGGATAGGGGGAGGAGAGAGGGAGAGGATAGGGAGAGGATTATCATTATATATCATTATGTATCATTATTTATGATTATATATATTATATATCTTATATACCTTATATATCTTATATATCTTATATATCTTATATATCTTATATATCTTATATATATATATTATATATCTTATATATCTTATATACCTTATATATCTTATATATCTTATATATCTTATATATCTTATATATATTATATATCATTATATATATTATATATCATTATATATATCATATATCAATATATATTATATATATTATATATCATTTTATATATTATATATCATTATATATATTATATATATTATATATCATTATATATAATATATATAATATATATATTATATATCATTGTATATATTATATATATATATTATATATATTATATATCATTATATATATTATATATATTATATATCATTATATATAATATATTATATATATATATTATATATCATTATATATATATATATTATATATATATTATATAATGTCCTTTCCGTCTGGCAGTGGAAGTGGTGCAGATGATTTGGATGACCTACAGCAGCGGTTGCAGTCTCCAGCGTTCGGCTCCTGCCAGTGAAGCTCAGGGAGACGCGGTCTGAAACAAGGAGACATGAAGCAGCTTAGAGACAAGGAGACATGAAGCAGCTTAGAGACAAGGAGACAGGAAGCAGCTTAGAGACAAGGAGACATGAAGCAGCTTAGAGACAAGGAGACATGAAGCAGCGTCTTAGAGACGGAGCTTCACCTGCTGAATTAAACATGAGCTCCTAAGCAGCAGAGGTACGCCTGCAGGGGAGGTGCTGCAGTTGTGAGGAGACAGCTTGGGCCATAGAGTCAGAGCACGTATGCAGAGAAACCAACACGCTTACCTTGGTCATACATGTATCCGGGAGTGGAAGCGCTTCGATGCGGGTCCTGAAAAAGGAGACACCATGACTTCTATTTTACTGACTATTTATATATATATATTTTCCTTATGTCCCCTCTGTGTGGTCAGCGGTGCGCTCACCAGGACAGAGTCCAGCTTGTCTCTGACGCGCTGCATCTTCAGCGACAGCCGGGCGGTGCGGGCGAAGCGGTCTGTGGGTGCCGTGGCGGTGGCGTCCAGCAGCGAGGCCACGCCCCCCGAGGCGCCGGCGTCCACCGAGGCGGTCGGCGCCTCCGCCCGCGACGCTGACCACACACACGGGAAACACACGTCAACCTCCACGTGATCCGAGACCCTGAGCTCCACCTGTATAGTGTGGAGGGTGTGGGTGATAGCTGGTCTACAGCCTCACCTGGACCCAGTCAGACAGACCGGCCTCACCTGGCCCCAGTCAGACCGGCCTCACCTGGGCCCAGTCAGACCGGCCTCACCTGGCCCCAGTCAGACCGGCCTCACCTGGCCCCAGTCAGACCGGCCTCACCTGGACCCAGTCAGACCGGCCTCACCTGGACCCAGTCAGACTGATTGGACTCTGGGCTGGGGGGGGCTGCACACCTGGGGTGCAGAGTAACCATGGCAACCAGGATAAACCAGCTATCACCACACACTGTCATGAGGGTTACATCTGCTCAGCTTGCTCCACCTTGTGGTGAGATGCTGACTCTGATCTCTCCGCTGGACCTGATTGGTCGGTGCTCACCTTGGCGGTCGTACAGGTACACCCGGATGGGCTGGCTCTGTCCGAAGGCGCAGAAGGCCACCATGTTCTCATGGGGGTGGAACGCCACGCCGCGCAGCGCCGCGCCGTAGCACAGCTCCGAGTACACCGCCACCTGGTCACCTGTCACATGACCCACAGGTTGGAGGAGGAGGAGGAGGAGAAGACGAAGAACAAGAAGAAGAAGAAGAAGAAGAAGAAGAAGAAGAAGAACAAGAAGAAGAAGAACAAGAAGAAGAAGAAGAAGAAGAAGGAGAAGAAGAACAAGAAGAAGAAGAACAAGAAGAAGAAGAAGAAGAAGAAGAAGAAGAAGAAGAAGAAGAAGAAGAAGAAGAAGAAGAAGAAGAAGAAGAAGAACAAGAACAAGAAGAAGAACAAGAACAAGAACAAGAAGAAGAACAAGAAGAAGGAGAAGAAGAACAAGAAGAAGAACAAGAAGAAGAAGAAGAAGAAGAAGGAGAAGGAGAAGGAGAAGGAGAAGGAGAAGAAGACTCCTCACCGGTTTCGGCGTTCCAGACGTACGCCATGCCGTCCTCGCTGCCGGAGAAGAGGAAGGTCCCACAGGGAGACAGAGTGCTGTAGACCCTCTCCCTGTAGTTGGTGGCTCCGGTGTACTTCTTCACCGCCAGACTGCACAGTTTATTTATAGACAGCACATTTATGTTATTAACCGTAAATAAAACACGATGACACGCCACTCATTAGCATATTAGAAACCATACTGGTATTACAGATAATACTATTAAGAGCTATGACTCATTTACATTTACATTCAGCATAAGACATAAAACAGATAATACTATTAAGAGTGCTATGACTCATTTACATTTACATTCAGCATAAGACATAAAACAGATAATACTATTAAGAGTGCTATGACTCATTTACATTTAGCATAAGACATAAAACAGATAATACTATTAAGAGTGCTATGACTCATTTACATTTACATTCAGCATAAGACATAAAACAGATAATACTATTAAGAGTGCTATGACTCATTTACATTTAGCATAAGACATAAAACAGATAATACTATTAAGAGTGCTATGACTCATTTACATTTACATTTAGCATAAGACATAAAACAGATAATACTATTAAGAGTGCTATGACTCATTTACATTTAGCATAAGACATAAAACAGATAATACTATTAAGAGTGCTATGACTCATTTACATTTAGCATAAGACATAAAACAGATAATACTATTAAGAGTGCTATGACTCATTTACATTTAGCATAAGACATAAAACAGATAATACTATTAAGAGTGCTATGACTCATTTACATTTAGCATAAGACATAAAACAGATAATACTATTAAGAGTGCTATGACTCATTTACATTTAGCATAAGACATAAAACAGATAATACTAGTAAGCGTGCTATGACTCATTTACATTTAGCATAAGACATAAAACAGATAATACTATTAAGAGTGCTATGACTCATTTACATTCAGCATAAGACATAAAACAGATAATACTAGTAAGCGTGCTATGACTCATTTACATTTAGCATAAGACATAAAACAGATAATACTATTAAGAGTGCTATGACTCATTTACATTTAGCATAAGACATAAAACAGATAATACTAGTAAGCGTGCTATGACTCATTTACATTTAGCATAAGACATAAAACAGATAATACTAGTAAGCGTGCTATGACTCATGTACATTTAGCATAAGACATAAAACAGATAAT
>JAOPHQ010002785.1:0-13945 GCA_030340625.1 Merluccius polli | reverse complement strand
CCCCCCCCCCCCCCAATGTGTGATGCCCTCTCTCAAGGAAAATGCCCTTCAACCAAAATTGAAACAAGTAAATATCAAAACAAATATGATGTATTATATGTATGATACAATATGATATGAAATGATAGGATAGGATAGCAGTGATGAAAAGTAACTAAGTACATTTACTCAAGTACTGTACTTAAGTACATATTTTAGGTACTGCTATCACTAAACTGAGTATTTATATTTTATGCTACCTTATACTTCTACTCCACTACATCTCAGAGGCAAATATTGTACTTTTTACTCCACTAGAGCTTTAGTCACTTTAGTTACTTTGCAGATTCAGATTAACAATACACAATATAATCAATAAATACATTATATTATTATATCAAAGGCTTTATTGTTCCCCAGGAGGAAATTCCCAAGCTACCCATGCAGTATGTAAAGTAATATATGAAATATAGCCTATGTAAAACATAAATGAAAATGAGCTCCACCTTTACCAGCTGCAACATTAAGGTGATGAACACATTAATGCATCAATAAATATTATCCAATAATACAATATATATTATTCTACATGACTTAAACCTGCGCTATGACGCTTTTCTACTGCAGCTACATATCTGAACTAGAAAGTTTCTCAGGAATAAAACGCACCCCCCCACACACACACCATGGGAAAATATACAGCTTAAAGACCCCGTGAAACAGGAGTCTATTGCTATTTGATTCCCCATATTTATGTCTTTCTTACTCAAAAATGATTTTGTGTTACATAATATTTGGCATATAACAAGAGATAAATGAACAATTAACACAGGGACACAGGATTGACACTTGAAAAGTGTATTTTCATTTAATGTGGCCTTTAAATGATATAGCTGTAGATAACTGTAGCTCCAACTCAAGCCACTAGAGGCTGCTAACGGCAACACATACATAGTGAAGGTTTAAACATACATTCTGTGCATGTCATTGTCTCTTCTAGGTACTCTTATGCACCAACTATATATGGCCGTTAGTTATGTCGATTTTTACACTTATTACAGATATATAATGATGATAATGATTATTCTTCTAATTATTCTTATTATTTCCAATCAAAATCCAAAGAGAAAGACAGCTGGGGAGGAAGTACCACTATTGATCTGCAACACTGTCATCAAACTCTTATTTTCTAATTAAATTGCCTCCGCCTCTCTCTCCCCTTTCATTCGGCAGCTTTGTTTGTTTGATCGCAGCAATGTTTGATCCAATGCATCATGAAATAGATGTTAATCAGGGCAGCGACAGTCTTTCATCATGAATCTATAGAAACCGAGGGACACACAAACAGGCAGAACAGAGGTTCCCATTAGTATGTGGCGGACACAATTCACACAAACCCTTGCTGGTGGCTGGTTGTTGATGCCCAAACAGGATGTGGTTATGTATTATAAGAATAAATGCCGTCGTCTAGTGTTTTTTGTATTGTATTTTTACAAATACAATGCAGTCATTACTTTTGAAAGCACTCTATTTTTTACAACTCTACTTTTCATATTGTGTACAACGCTGATTTCAAGGTAAAAATGGGCCATTGAGAGAAGTTGCCGGTGTGAACTCTCTTTTAAACAGCATCACAACATTTCCTTAAAGTTCCTTAAAGGAATACATCTCTTGTTCAGTTCAGTCAATTCTTCTGTACACCATGTTCCTGTTGCTCCTAGGGTTCCTTGTTGCGTCTGAAACAACTGGAAGCAACCAGGGAGTAAGGGGCCCCCAATGTCTAAAGAACTGGATCCGATACAGGTTGGTTCTTCGAAAGGAACAAACATAGACTTTCTTTCGGAGATACATATTTAAGGGGGCAGCACAGGATAGTTTAGTCGTGGCTAGGGTGGCGTTGGACGAGCAGCGGAAAGGTTCTGGGTTCAATCCCCCATGTCCGCAGCCTCATCCTTGAGCAAGAGCCCTCACCCCATGCTGCTTAATGACATGTATCTATAAGTCATTTTGGATAAATGTCTCCTAAAGAGAAAGAGTATGAAGACAGTATCTCACAGTTGCACCTCATGGTTGCCATAGCACCAGTGCCGTGTGACTTTTACAAACCAAAAAAAACTTAACTTCTTTCATGATCTCTATAGTGATGAGGATAAGCGAAGATGAGTTGAGTCACGGTGGAGAAGTCTGGGAGGGACACAGTGTTTTCGGTGTGAGAAGGAATTAAACGTTTCAAGGATGAGTGGTAGCGTGTGGGTGAACGATATAACATAGAAGAGGAGGAGGAGAGGAGGTCTTGACGTGGATAGCAGCAGCAGAATCTGAGATAGAGAGAGAGAGAGAGAGAGAGAGAGAGAGAGAGAGAGAGAGAGAGAGAGAGAGAGAGGAGAAATAAAGAGAGAGAGAGAGAGAGAGAGAGAGGAGAGAGAGAGCACAGAAGGGGAGGGTATAGGAAAGAATTAGAGAGAATAACTCTAATGTAGAGTCCCTACACAGACCGACCGACAGACAGACAGACAGACAGACAGATAGATAGATAGATGGATATACATAATTGTATTCTTATCGATAAACCATTGAAAGAAAGAAGACTACTTTATAAATATATAAATATTGTAAGATAATCATCTGTGTTGGTTATGCATTCATATGAAGCAATAGGGAAGGGGACAGTAAACTTATGTTTCTGCAACTTTACTTTCTTTGTGTCTGACCGCCCTCTGGTGGCCAATCAATGGTATTACAATATTATAAAACTGCTTTTATTTGTGTTATAATTCAGTATATTTCTGTCAGTTTAACATTAGTCTGTTAATTTCCTGAATGAATGAATGAATGAAGATATGAGGGTGTATATAATAATATATAACCGAATATTCGTAATAACTAACAAACCAAATATCATTTACATTCACTAAACGAAGATTATGAAAATAAAACGCACATTTGTTCGCTAGAAATGTTATCAAAACGCATTTCAATGCGAAACTATCTTAAAATGAAGCATTTTCCACTGAGAATAAAAGGAATGTCAGCCATTTTGTTTATTTTCGCAGACACAAACTTGACAGTCACGTGACGTGGACGTAGGCCTAAGCCAATTGAAAATAATTATTGTGAAACTAATTTTTGCGCTGTGGACCAACGTAGCTATTACACATTTTGACGTGAGACTGAGTTGGTATTCAATATCTGTATAAAGTAGATACGTATGTTGTATTTAACGTTGGCTACACTGGTAGCTATACTGATAGCTATACTGGTGTGTAGAGTATGTAGAGTGTGTAGAGTATGTAGAGTATGTAGAGTAGAGTATGTAGAGTGTGTAGAGTAGAGTATGTAGACAGAGTATGAAGAGTATGTAAAGTATGTAGAGTGTGTAGAGTGTGTAGAGTGAGTGTGTAGAGTATGTAGAGTGTGTACAGTGTGTAGAGTATGTAGAGTGTGTAGAGTAGAGTATGTAGACAGAGTATGAAGAGTATGTAAAGTATGTAGAGTGTGTAGAGTGTGTAGAGTGAGTGTGTAGAGTATGTAGAGTGTGTACAGTGTGTAGAGTATGTAGAGTGTGTACAGTGTGTAGAGTGAGTGTGTAGAGTATGTAGAGTATGTAGAGTATGTACAGTGTGTACAGTGTGTAGAGTGAGTGTGTAGAGGAGTATGTAGAGTATGTAGAGTGCGTAGAGTATATCTATATCGTACGCAACCCAAAAAAAGAAACGATAAATCGGTAATTGAGCGCTTTCACTTTAATTCCCCACAGGCGCTCTCGTCTCGCGCCTCTCGCTCACAGCCAATCACCGGCGCGCCTTCTCATTAGGCCGTTAATTGAGCTCACCTGAGTCTCCGCGCTACGTGTACAAAGGCGCCGCCGCGGGGATTTTTGTGCATTTTTTTTGTTGGACGCAACGATTCGGACGCATGTGGCCACCAACGGGGGAGCGTCCAGAGGAACCCCGCAGTGAGTACCACTCAATCTCTCAGATTGACTTGACGAGACGACTGACTGGGCGCGTGGCGGTTTGGTTGAGTTGGTTGGTTTTGGCTTGAAGGAGATGGTGGGCATGCTGGAGTTTGGAGATGTGCTGTATCTCCCATTTCTTGTCTACTCTTTCCTTTATTTCAACTTTCAATACATTTAAGCTGCTCTTGAATGCGGCTCGGTTTGTTATTTTACCTTTTTTATTTTACTTTTTTATTTTTATGTGCAATGTCACACGCACTACACAAAACACTCCCATTTCTTGTCTACTCTTTACTTTATTTCAACTTTCAATACATTTAAGCTGCTCTTGAATGCGGCTCGGTTTGTTATTTTACCTTTTTTATTTTACTTTTTTATTTTTATGTGCAATGTCACACGCACTACACAAAACACTCCCATTTCTTGTCTACTCTTTACTGTTTCAACTTTCAATACATTTGGAAGCTGCTGTTGACTGCAGCTCGGTTTGTTATTTTACGTTTTTTATTTTACTTTTTTATTTTACTTTTTTATTTTTATGTGCAATGTTACACGCACTACACAAAACACTCCCATTTCCTGTCTACTGTTTCAACTTTCAATACATTTTTAAGCTGCTGTTGACTGCAGCTCGGTTTGTTATTTTACCTTTTTTATGTTACTTTTTTATGTGCAATGTCACACGCACTACACAAAACACTCCCATTTCTTGTCTACTCTTTACTTCAGGCCAGTCTAAACTCAGTTTGGTTTGTGGGAAGGCATTTGTTAAATTGGTCTGCTCCGACGCAACTGTGTTGTGAGCTTTACACCCCTGGTTTGGTAGGTGGTCTGCTCCGACGCAACTGTGTTGTGAGCTTTACAGCCGTAGTTTGGTAGATGGTCTGCTCCGACGTAACTGTGTTGTGAGCTTTACACCCCTGGTTTGGTAGATGGTCTGCTCCGACGCAACTGTGTTGTGAGCTTTACACCCCTGGTTTGCTTGGTAGGTCGGCATGCTTGAGTTTGGAGATGTGTTGCTGTACTCCCTGATTTACACATGCTGGCACACACTACACAACACTCCCATTTCTTGTCTACTCTTTCCTTTATTTCAACTTTCAATACATTTAAGCTGCTCTTGAATGCGGCTCGGTTTGTTATTTTACCTTTTTTATTTTTATGTGCAATGTCACACGCACTACACAAAACACTCCCATTTCTTGTCTACTCTTTCCTTTATTTCAACTTTCAATACATTGTTACATTTTGCCTCTAGCAGGGTCCTTTTGTTCAGGCCAGTCTAAACTCAGTTTGGTTTGTGGGAAGGCATTTGTTAAATTGGTCTGCTCCGACGCAACTGTGTTGTGAGCTTTACACCCCTGGTTTCGTAGATGGTCTGCTCCGACGCAACTGTGTTGTGAGCTTTACAGCCGTAGTTTGGTAGATGGTCTGCTCCGACGCAACTGTGTTGTGAGCTTTACCCCCCTGGTTTGGTAGATGGTCTGCTCCGACGCAACTGTGTTGTGAGCTTTACACCCCTGGGTTCGTAGATGGTCTGCTCCGACGCAACTGTGTTGTGAGCTTTACACCCCTGGTTTCGTAGATGGTCTGCTCCGACGCAACTGTGTTGTGAGCTTTACAGCTGTAGTTTGGTAGATGGTCTGCTCCGACGCAACTGTGTTGTGAGCTTTACACCCCTGGGTTCGTAGATGGTCTGCTCCGACGCAACTGTGTTGTGAGCTTTACAGCCGTAGTTTGGTAGATGGTCTGCTCCGACGCAACTGTGTTGTGAGCTTTACCCCCCTGGTTTGGTAGATGGTCTGCTCCGACGCAACTGTGTTGTGAGCTTTACACCCCTGGTTTCGTCGATGGTCTGCTCCGACGCAACTGTGTTGTGAGCTTTACAGCTGTAGTTTGGTAGATGGTCTGCTCCGACGCAACTGTGTTGTGAGCTTTACAGCTGTAGTTTGGTAGATGGTCTGCTCCGACGCAACTGTGTTGTGAGCTTTACAGCAGTAGTTTAGTAGATGGTCTGCTCCGACGCAACTGTGTTGTGAGCTTTACAGTAGTTTGGTAGATGGTCTGCTCCGACGCAACTGTGTTGTGAGCTTTACAGTAGTTTGGTAGATGGTCTGCTCCGACGCAACTGTGTTGTGAGCTCTTCAGCCGTAGTTTAGTAGATGGTCTGCTACAATGCAACTGTGAGCTTTAAACCCGTAGTTCCAGCGAACTTTGTGAACTTTGTATTTCAATAATATTGTTGAATACACTTTTTAGAATTCGCTTTGGCAACCCTAAACATCTTCACTGGCAAAGTCAGCTGCTTTCGTACAACCAATTTGACGAATTTTATATTTCAACATCATTTACAAATTTCATCAAGCGTCCACTTGGGAGATTTGTACGGACATCATGCTACCCTTCATATTGGTGAGTTAAGGAATTTAAGATTTCTAAATGCTTGCCTTTAAACAGTGGGTCATGTACTAAAAGGTTTTTTTGTTCAGGGGCAGTTTTAATTCCAAGAAGTGCTGTACAGAGTTCGTCAAATCCAGGACTGGCGCTGGGAGCTACAGGTGGAAGGAGCCCAGGAGCGGTCAAGTCCAACAGAGGTGGGGGTGAGACACTGAAATGCCAACCTTTTGAATTTCTTTCTTGGTTTAAATTGTTAAGAATGAATCGTTTGACACAAGCAGCAGCAACTCCCGTACACGTCAACAACAAAAAAATCGCATTCACTCAGATGTTTAAAAAAAAAAGCTGTACCGTTGAAATATAATAATTATGTAAACATAATAAACGGGGAGAAAAAGAAATGTCCTGTGTGCAAATAGAGCAAGTGTTGATTTTCAGAAGTGACTGGCGACGCGGGTGGCGGTCTTCTGGAGGTACTCGTGGTGACAGTGATCAGCACCGCCCCTCATCTATTCAGAGAAGGTAAATAAGCTGCCCAACCTCTACTTGCTTCTTAACCCTCTGGGGTCAAACAGCAGGATTATGATACATTTGTCATTTATTTACATTAATAGCTAAACACCTTTTTTTTTTTTTGTATCATACACGCTTGACGGAAACCTTGTAATCCACACTTCCCGATGTGTCCACTGCCAAATAGTGTATATTTTAATTATGTGAATTAGATAAAACCTAAAACTTTTCACACTAGAATGGGAGCGCTGTTGTACCTGCCCACCCATTCAGACTATTCATATTTATGATGACACTTTCAATTTTGGTTTTGATCTTTCTGCGAGGCGTGGTGGAAATGCCCACAGACGTGCATTCAAAATCACTGAGTCGCTTGGTGACTAAAGGGTGATGTTCTCTAAACCCCAGGACAGCAGCCAGGAGCAGTGGATGGACCAAAGTCCTGCAGTATAGCGGCTTCAAGACCACAATGTGGACCAGGTAAGATGCTGAACTTAGAATTTGTGTGACTAATCTAAAACAACCCATCCTCTCTGGATCAATAGTTTCTTTATTTTCTTTCAGGTGTAGATGGAGGAAGAGATGGGTGTGCAGCAGACGAGTGGCCATGGTGCAGAGAACCAGGTGAGCTGTGGTAAATATTTACTTTGCTTCATTAAATGGACCAAATGTATCAAACAGCAAGGTCTGAAGACTAGGCTTTTCTGGGAACAGCTCAACTGACTAGTGTTTTTTGTTATAGCAAGTATTCATTTAGATGCAGTAACTCAAATGCTCCACCACATGCTTTTAATATTTGTTAGAAACCTGGTAATCCAGCGCTTGCATTTTAATTTGGTTGCTGTAATGATTTAATGCTTTGATTGTTCTCGGCCTCACCTGTAAGTCTATATAAAATCATTTGCTAAATTACCAAATGTCATGGCCCATGTTAAACCCCAAATGGTGCCGTTGCTGCATTTACTTCACACATTTGTTTTTTTCAAAATGTCTTCTACATGCTCCAGCACAATGTGAAACTGACTTTACTTTTTGGCAATTTACTACAGTGATGACTGACCAGGATTGAGCTACACCAGTGTCCTATACCGCCGTCCACCCTGAAGACACCTGGCTACACCTACACTCCCATCCACACCAAACATAACCACACAGAGTGCTACAACTCTGCATACTACACACCATACTGATAACATGAACCATAGTATGTCACATTACATCACGTGTTGGGGGAGTATGTTTTCGAACCCCAATGTTTTTATTTCTGTATATCATGTCTGTGATCCCAGCTATTGTACTTCTAACACACTTAACTGGGAACCCTCGTTTTAAGGGAACGACTAAAGGAACACGGTTGGAAACGAACCCTCTAAACTTAACCATCTAACCTAATGCCTAAACCCTCTAAACTTAACCATCTAACCTAATGCCTAAACCCTCTAAACTAATGCCTAAACCCTCTAAACTTAACCCTCTAAACTTAACAATCTAACCTAAAAACCTCTAAAATACCGACCCTAAACAGCTCTAAAATGCCAAAACTCTCTAACCTAATACCTCAACTTAAAAATCTTTAACATAGTACCTAATCTAACAACTAATACCTAAACTTAATCATAACTCACCGTATACCTAAACACCACTAAACTTTACCATTTCAAAACTTAACTTCAAAATGATAGCTAAACCAAACGTGTTCCTTGGTCTCTTCCCTCTTTTTCTTTAAAGGTTTCTCTTTTTCCCAATTGGGGTTTTTGAGTTTTAATCCTCGAGGGCTTGAAGCTCTTCACATGATATTGAACACTTGTGTATGATAAATAAACATGCTTTATTTTTACAGTTGGATTTTATTATGAGGAATTGGCTCAGTCGACTGTTGGTCTTAAGACTGTAATAACGATAAGGCTGCATGCTATGTAAATGTATACTTGCCTGTTTAGCCCCATGGCCATGATGTTTACATAACATTTAACTTTAACTATGGGCCTAGTATAACATCTTGCCAAAGGACTACAGTTGAAAATTAGCCTGCTGGCTAACACTGGCACATTTACAGAAATGTTGATTAATGTGCACTGTCCTTTAAATAAATAAATGAAATTAAACATTGTTTTGTAAGTGAAGTCTATGCTATCCATTGAAGTATAATAAACTTGGGTGCAGGTTGGCACCCCAGGTAATTAATGTGTGTGTGTGGGGGGGGGGGGGGAGTATGAAATAAATTGATGTACAATATTTTCCTTTTTAATTAGATGTACTGATTGGTCAGCAATTACCAATTAATGTGGTGAAGTGATTGCCACTGCTGTCTCAAACTTGTTTTTTCCAGCCACCATTTAGCGGTGTACTTGCAAATAACAGCCAGAAGGAATATCCAAACAGTTTGTCTCGTCATTGTATAGCTAATTAAAACAAGATATTCAGATAAAGTCATGGAAAGACCAACTGAACACCAGGTCACTTAACCGTAGTGACTGACTGGGGCGAATTAAGATCGCTTTTGAGAATTTTGGGCATAAGATTAAATTATTTGATATGATTAATGACCAACATGCTATGGGAAAATGCGAGGGGAAACGCTATCCACGCAGACTCGCCCTCTGGCTCTTGGCTAACCCTGCTTACCTTGTTCCCGCCCTTCATTGCTGAAGGCCATTTTCCCTAGATACTCTTCTTCCTCCTCCTCTCTGATTGGCTGGGATGTCCTGGAAGATTTCTGGAATGATCTCCTGGATGAGCCTAGTGCTCCGGGACAAAAGTGACATGTACTTTAGAAGAACATATAGAGGATGAGATTTGCATTGGCGACCTCTGAGGATTAACAACGAACCATGAAAGATGAGCCATGATGTCAGTGTTGCATCCTAGCCAGAGCCCAGTAAGAATGAGGGCGACTATTACTAGGACTGCAGGTTGAAAATGGAGACAAAGAACGATGAACTCAATTGTTAAAATACCTTGTTATGAAAATAACCTCATCCTAACCAAAGAACTCCACGTGATGTATTTTTAATTACTAGAAACACATTTTAATTAAATTGATGCTTTTTTTTAATTGCTAGAAACAATAGGTACAAATAAGACAAAGTATCTTGCCAAATACACTGTGGTAGCACTCAGAAAATTAGGCTATTACTAGTTCAGTCCTTAGACCCATCCATGCACACACACGCGCACACACAATCCTGACACACATACACTCACCCATACACACCAACACACACACACACACACACTGCGCCGTGCATACAGTCAGTAGCAGCAGCAGGGCCGGACTAACGCACAGGCTAGATATGGCTGCAGCCTAGGGGCCCCACCTGTGCCAGTCTGCCAGGGGGCCCCCGATTGGCCGAATCGGGGGCCCTCCGCGATCTGCTAGCGCCGCGATCCGCTAGCGCCTCGATCCGCTCGCCCCCCCCCCCCCCCCCCCCCCCGCTCAACAAAAATCTCCGCTAACACCCCCCCCCCCCCCCCGCTCAACAAAAAGGGCGTTGGGCGTTCGGTGCTTCAAGGTGGGGGGGGGGGGGGGGGGGCTACATCGTCCAGCAGCCTAGGGGCCCCTGGCCTTCTTAATTCGGCCCTGAGCAGCAGTGACTGGCTCTGGGTCGGCTTGGAAGGGTTCGGGGGCGAAGGTGGCCGGCGGCTTTGGCCTCTGGCTTTACAGCGCCCCCCTGCTCTGACCTCGCCGCTTCCCGGGGTCGTGGACGCAGTATCTCGCTGCGCCTTCCTTCCCCCTCACGGGGGGAAGGAAGGCGGTCGACAGTCACGCCCCCGGCGTGACTGTCGACCGGGACGGACTGTCCTCAGTGCGTCCCAACCGCGTCGCGTCGTTCAGGGCGGGGATCCGGCTCACGTACAACTGGCGCAAGGGGCCGGCGGCGATGTCGGCTACCCACCCGACCCGTCTTGAAACACGGACCAAGGAGTCTAACGCAAGCGCGAGTCAGAGGGTCCTACGAAACCCCGCGGCGCAATGAAGGTTTGATACTTGCAGTTTTATCTGGTAAAGCGAATGACTAGAGGCCTTGGGGCCGAAACGATCTCAACCTATTCTCAAACTTTAAATGGGTAAGAGGCCCTGCTCGCTGGCTTGGAGCAGGGCGTGGAATGCGAGTGCCCAGTGGGCCACTTTTGGTAAGCAGAACTGGCGCGGCGGGATGAACCGAACGCCGGGTTAAGGCGCCCGATGCCGACGCTCATCAGACCCCAGAAAAGGGGGACCAGTCTGCTAGCAGCAGTGGTCTGACTAGCAGTGTGTGTGTGTGACACGACAGCACATGGATCGGGTGTCCTGTCTTATCGACGGTCTGTCTGTCAAGGCCGCTGGTGAGGATTAACATGATCGTCAGAGAGAGAGAGAGAGGGAGAGGGAGGGGCAGATGAAGACGCCTGCTCCTGAAATCCACACGCACGTTACACCATCTAAAAGTGCATGGGGCGTCATGTGATCCCTCAATGGCTTCTTTGGTTCACAAACATCACAAACACCACTGGGTTAACGTGTAGCGTATTTATAGCTTTACCTGTGATTTATTGTCCTCTTAGGGATCAATAAAGTTTCTTTATTTTCTTTCAGGTGAACATGGAAGAGCAGATAGACAGCAGACAGGTGGCCATGGTGAAGAGAACCTGGTGAGCTATGTGATGAGTGTTTACTTCCATCTCGTTTGTATTTGATTCCTATTACTAGGCCTACTGTCTTTTTGTAGCTGCTCTTATATTGATTAAATGCTTTTTGTTCTCAGCCTCACTTGCAAGTCTATAAAATCATCTGCCAAATGCCAAATTTCTCACCATGAGAAAATGTATATTGTATGTTTCTGCGAACCACGGATACGTTGAATCCCAATGTTTCTGAACCCAAAATATGTTTTATATCAACATTTCTAGATACGTGTATATCAACGTTATGTGTTTCTAACTGCTCGTGAGGGAATATGATGGGAGTAGGCCATAATAACTATTCTGGTTATGAAATTACCTAAATTATATATTTTATTACACACCACGTATTTCAAACATGTGGAACAATGAGCAACATTTTTGTCCAGAACCCCCCTGAGCCCCCCAGTTATATGCGCTTGTTTACAGCCTATGGCCATCATTTAATTTTCTGTGATATACAAGCATATATTCTGTATTTTATACATGAACATGAACATATTTTATGAACACAATATTCTTAACAACCCCCCGAAATGATTGATCCTTGGTTCCTGTAATAGGAAGGGACGCTGTGATGATGAGGTAAATTAATATTAATATAAAATGTTGGTGATGATGGAAGCACAGTTTACGTTGCATACGAGTTTATGAGTTTTATGTAAAGTAATTTACACAAACCCAGGTGAAGATTCACCACCTTAACAGTGCACTTCAGTCATTTACTAATTTAAAGATAAATGATTTTGGTTTCAAAAGTTACCTTATCTGTCTTTTCCCTGGCCAGCAGAATCTACTAAAAACTAAAAAATGTAGGGCAGCTGAGCTGCCAGCATAACGTTGTTATGGCAATGAGTGCGTTGGGGTTTGGAGTAAAAGCCAGCTAAAATAATTTATCTTTAAATTAGTAAATGACTGACAGAAATGTACAATACCAACATTTTGTTCTGGCGACTAGGTTGCAAATTACGTAATGATAAAGGTATCGTCAGGCAATGATTAATGTAATGACCTGAGTTGAACCCCAGATGGTGCTGTCACTGCATTTTTGGGTATTTGAATGCCATGCAAATGTTGTCATTTATATTGATAATTAAAAGTCCTCTCCTTCTAGTTGGTGGTTCAATGCTGAGGTTTATCCTAGGCTAGGTGTCCTGGAGCGATGGGGCAGTAGCACCTGCAGAAAATATTTGTATCAGGGTTGCCGTGGCCACCGCTGGCCACCCCTTGGCAGCGCCCCTGGATGGGGGATGTACAATTTTACCTTTACCCCAACTCAGAGTACTCATCGGTTGGTTATAACTATTATGGGCTATCAAGCAGATCACTGTATTGCTTTGTAGTCTGAATATGAGATTTGAAATATTTGAACATGAAGTACCATTTTCAATGCCACATACATTGAGACCATAGTTTGTTGCACATTTTGGAGGAAGTATGTTTGGACCAATTTCTGTATACCATTTCTGTCAGCTAGTGTACTTGAAACACCACTAGCTGGGAGGCCTCTTTTAAGGTTTCTCGTTTTCCCCACTGAGGTTTTGAAGTTTTAATCGTCAAGGGCTTCACATGCTTCAGAGATGATGTCTGATGTACGTCTTTCAGCTTGCCTATCTTTGAGACATTGATTGCTGTGACGTAGCCTTTATGCAATGGAGCCCAGGATGTGCAGCACTATTTAACATGGGTGTGTGTATATATGAACGCTGCCCTTTAGATTTATCTGGCAATCCACTATGGCTTACTGGGGTCAAATGAGCCACCGTTCACTCAAAGTTGGGCCGTGCCCAAAGATCGCTCACTGGAACTGAATCAACATCTGGTTTGTGTTTACCACCACCTGTATGGAAGTTGATAATGAAGCAAAACTATGGCAATATGCTTTAAAAAATGCTTTAACAGTGGTTGATCAAATCAAACACTACCATGTGCCTATGACTTGAACACACGTGCGTGTGTGTGTGTGTGTGTGTGTATAGCCTGCATTGCCGCTCTTTGTTGTTTGATGTGGCGTTTGTGTTGTTTGAGGTGCAATGCCACTAACTCCCACTAGGTAGAGCCAAAGTCCATGCCAGGTTCCTACCTGAAGACTCATCTGTCTCGTGTGTGTGTGTGTGTGTGTGTGTGTGTGTGTGTGTGTGTGTGTGTGTGTGTGTGTGTGTGTGTGTGTGTGTGTGTGTGTGTGTGTGTGTGTCCTTTCCATTGTGTGTACATCTGCCTCATTGTTGCAGTCCTGCCGTTGTTACTTGTTTACTCAACGATCAGGCCACTGTTACATCTGGCAACATTTACGCCCTGGTATTTCTATGTCTTTCAAATAGTTGACCCAAATAAAGTATTACAGTGTGTGTGTGTGTGTGTGTGTGTGTGTGTGTGTGTGGGTGTGGGTGCGTGCGTGTGTGGGTGTGACTGGTAAAGATTTAGCAGAGGTTAAAA
>JAOPHQ010002784.1:0-21871 GCA_030340625.1 Merluccius polli | reverse complement strand
AGAGAGAGAGAGAGAGAGAGAGAGAGAGAGAGAGAGAGAGAGAGAGACAGACTTTTTACTATCATTGTTTTGTATCTTATGTTCTCTCTTATTATACTTTTGTGTTTTGGCAATGTAGATGTACGTTTTTTCATGCCAATAAAGCCCTTTGAATCTTGAATCAGAGGCAGACAGAGAGAGAGAGAGAGAGAGACACACACACACACACACACACACACCGCATATGAAAGTCTTAAGGCTTGTTGTTGAGTATTATTTTGAACTGTATTCAGGCAGGGAATCGTGAAAGTTGCGGGGAAAAACCCAGAAAAGACTCGGTTCACAAACGCGCTTACAACTTCATCCGTGCTGAATATATAATATAAATAACGGAGGTGGGTGCGTTTGTGTGTCCCGGGGGCTCTGCGCGTGTGGAATTTGCCCAATATCCGCAGTAGGATGACAAATACCTTATCTATGTATGACAGAGGGCATGAGCAGGCTTGAGAAGGAAGGGGAGTGTGTTGTGTATGTATATGTGTGTTTAGATGTGTGTCTGTGTGTGTGTCTGTGTGTGTGGGGGGGATATGTGTGTGTGTGTGTGTATGTGTGTGTGTGTGTGTGCGTGCGTGTGTGTGTTGGAGGGAGGGGGGGGGGTGTCTCTAAGAGGATACGAACCATAATTACAAAAAAAAAGTGTATTTTCTATCTTGCTCTATCTTTGCACTCCACACCATACAGCCCAATGTTGTTTGTATTCATTTCTTAATATCCTTATTTGCTGAAGTGAAACAGCACATCTCATTGGCTCTGGGCAGTGCAGGCTAGCGGCGCGAGTATGCGGGGTCTACTATGAGTGTATGAGTCCTGCAGGGCAACGTGGAGCCATATGTGTGTGAATAGAGGGGAGGGAGAGGTGGACAGACAGACAGACAGGCAAACAGACAGACAGTGTCCAGAGATAAGAAGAGGAAAGGCCCAAGGGACAGCTGCTGGGAGAGAGATTGATCCGTCAGGCAGACAGATGAATCTTTAAGACACTTGATGCCCAAGTCATAAGGTGAACAAGTCATAACGTGAACTAGTCATAACGTGACAAATCATAACATGAACAAGTCATAATGTGAACAACAAAAAAATGCTTGTAGTCAAAGCAGAGAAAGCTCCTGCACCAAATGCAGCTAAATGTGAAACTATATTTTCCATTAGATTCAAGGTTGATTTGCAAAATACTCGTTTTGCACTCCTTGACCTTATACCAAACCTGGCAATTAGAGAGGTTTAGATACTTCCAAACATGCGTTGCAAAACAAGTTTTCAAAGTAATAATTCTCAACTGCATAAAACACAACAACTTTTGTACACCTAATCCGCATTATTTTAGGAGAACAGAAGGTTTGTATGAAATAAATATACGAAAACCCTATGACAATTGTGTCATGAAACAAAAAAAATATCAAGGCCTAACACCTGGGCGGTCTATTACGCGTTTTTTTTTTTTTTCCTGTATCCCTCTGTCAACTTGAGTTTGAAGTGTCTTTACCGGTGGCAAGTGGGAATGCAAAGTGGAAGTGTTCAAGATGCCAGTGGAAATTGCTATTTAGATAACACATGAGTTCACCTCCACCTCCTCCACCAAACATCCTGAGGGCTCTGCAGCCAAGTAACAACTGCCGGGTGAGCAGAGCAGAGCAGAGCTGAGCTGAGCTGAGCTGAAGCAGGACATGGGAGACCACACATCTGCATACAAAAAAGAGAACACAGTCCATTCAAATGTACACAATAATGACTATACTCTAGTCTATACTCAATCAACAGGGTGTCTTGTCTTTTTGTGCTGGTGAGATTTTCATCAGCCAAAAGGTATCTCAGAGTGTTTTAACAGCAGTGGACAATTCAATTAAATTCAGTTGGGTCCTCTCACGGGAGCCCATGCGTCTCCTTGTTGTTCGTTTTTTTTTTCCCCCCGGTTTTGTTTCATTTATTCTTGGCATGTGTCTGAGTTGTACGCCGTCACTGGCTGCCGTACCGGGGGATAGGAGCTCATTGGCAACGGGGCGACGCGAAGCGAGTGTGAGAGAGTTTGCACAGAGATTCCCGTGCTGCGGGGGAGAGAGAGACAGCGAGCGAGAGAGAGACAGCGAGGCAGAGAGGGGAGAGCGAGTGAGAATGCGGGTCCGCACAGAGGGCGCTCTGTTCCCCGCATCCGAAGAAGAGGAGCAGGAAAGCGATGGCACCGCGGAGTCATGAAAAAGTGTCTTTGTGTCAGAGGGTTGAAAAACAGCCTATTTAGAGTGGTCCGCCTATTAGCCCGACAAAGACGAGAGTCTGTCCCCGAGAATCTGTAGCCGAGACTATTTAGTGTGTTTACTGTATCCAGGGACAGGATATTCTTTTCACCCGGCTCTGCTATGTCCTTGTCTCCTTAGAAAGGCCTCTGTCCTCTCGCTCTCTCTCGCGCGCGCGCTTTTTCCCTCTTCCGGATTCCTTCTCACCCTCAATCTAGCTCTCTCCCTCTCTCGTCTCTCCCCCCCTCTCTATTCATCCTACCGTTTAAGCTTTTTAAGAAGGTGTTGTGCCAGGAAAATGCGAACCAGCTTTCGCCCCCGGGAGCAATCGAGTACCACCGGTGATGAAAAGCGAGGGTGCTGCTAACCTGAACGGACCATGTGTGGCTGCCTCTCCTCTCCCCCCCCACCACCACCACCATCACCGCCACCACCACCACCGCCACCATCACCACCACCCACACATCCCACCCACCCCCCACACTGACTGATTAAGCTCTTATGACAGGGCCGCTGGTTGTCAAGACCCCCGCTGACCTCCCTGGTAAATATTTCATCCTCTCTCTCTCTCTCTCTCTCTCTCTCTCTCTCACCCCTATCTATCACTACGTGTATCTCTCCATTTTCCCTACTGACGTTTACTGCAAAGCTCCGCCCACTTCTATATACGACCGCCTGACGGGGCCACGCGTGACACGGTGCAACTTCTCATTGTTTTTTCGTCCCCTTCTTTTATGCGAGTATGAATCTGACACTGGAGACATTGAGCTCGGGGGCCCCAGACGACGTGATGCGTTTCTGGGTACGTGGGTGGGTGGGTGGGTGGGGGGGGGGTGGAGGTGGGGATGGGGGGGGGGGGACACACAGACACACACACACACAGCTGCGTCTCTGTGCCACTTGGTTCACCACAGGGCAGTGGTGCTGCATCGGTGCCTGTTTATTTGTGTCCATGCGCGTGTTTGTGTGTGTGTGTGTGTGTGCGCGCACACTAGTTTTTACTTTGTTGGCATCTTGGAAGTGTGTCTAAACAAATCTTGTCATGCGATATATAGGTGGGTAGGTGTGGACCGAATGAATCATTTTGAATGCTTTAAGTTGAAAAAAAAAAAAAAAAAATATATATATATATATATATATATATATATATACCGGTATATATATATATATATATATATATATATATATATATGTGTGTGTGGTGTGGGGGGAAGGGTGTGTTTCCATGCAGTATAGATGCTCCATTGAAACACTGAGGAGACAAAGTGCACCAGAGCAGTAGTGAGGTGAGTCACCAGGAAAGGGTTGCCTTTCAGTCGACTGCGCTACGACGTCAAAGCCACACCTCGCCTGGTTTCGACATGGAACCAGTCAGACCACTGGTGACACACGCACACCCACACACACGCATGCACACACGCGCACACCAATCACCCTCCCCACACACACATACACATACACACACACACACCCACCCACACACATACATGTCCCCACTGTAGCCGGGGTGACTTGCTAAACGCTGATGAGCTGATATGCTGCAGGAGGGGAATGTAACCCCACCTGTAGGGCTACTTCTGACGCCGCCGGGCGGCCCCTGGGCCTCTGAGCGCCTTGGAGTGTCTTCATCTCCCCTTTGTTTAGCAAACAGTCGCTGCCTTCCAGGTATTTTAATGGTTGCTTTTGTTGTTTTCACCCTGAATGCAGGTGTGTGTGTGAGTCGGGTATGCCGCCTTTAGCCTCGAGAAATGTGCTGCAGCTTGGGTGAGAGACAGAGAGAGAGAGAGAGAGAGAGAGCGAAAGAGAGAGAGAGAGAGAGAATGTGGTTGTTGTGTGTGTGTATGTGTGTGTGTGTGTGTGTGTGTGTGTGTGTGCGTGTGTTTCTCTGCTGTCAGTTGCTCTGTTTATGAGTGTGAACTAGCAAGCGACATTTGCATCCCACCTCTCGGTTTCCATGGCTGCCACGTCGCTACGAGCTCAGCTGTGGCTAATTAGTGGTGGCGTGGGGATGGAGGAGGAGGAGGAGGCGGAGGAGGAGGAGGAGGAGAAGATGGAGACACACCCTGTTCCTCCAATCAGCAAGGAAATAGTCACTGTGATTTAAAGAGGTTGCAACCAAACACAAAATACATAAGACTGCAACGAATAGAAGTACATAGTGTTAGGTGGGTTATGGATAATGCATAATGTCCGCGTTTTCGTACAGGTTTCATACAATACATACAGGAAACAATAATAGCTGTAATTGAATACACTTCCCGAGGAGACATAGGATATATATATATAAGATTTTAACGGCACCAAAACAGCTAATCAGCCCTTTTTGCAGAGTGGGACGGCCTTACTGGTGAACACAGGTCAGCGGTGATGCTCTGACTGGCTGGCCTGAGCTAAGGTGCACCGGCAACGCAAGCCCAACTCATAAATATTTGAGGGCTCTTTATATTGTCCCTCTAATGCCTCGGAGGCTGCCCGCAGTCAGGAAATAATCATCTGGCTGCGCGTGGTGCATACGGGCGATCAATAGCGCCTCGCTGATTGACATGCCGATGTTTTTTAAAGCCCCCCTTGAACCGCTTGCCTGACATCGGCCGTTTTTTCCCAGGAATTTCTTTAGGTTTCCTGGAACCCCCCCTCTTGATCCCATAGCCCATACCCACCCCAATGCCCGCCAAACCACCCCTTCACTATTTGGCCACCGATCTCCGCTATTAAAAAAAAAAATGTCTGCGCCGGGTCCAGGGCGACGCCCCTCCCAGGTCCAAGAGTGTACATTTTCCACCGGCTAATTTTTAAACTTGGACAGCGGGAGCGGCGGAGGCAGTGAACAGGCTTCCCACAGCCCCGTCGTCTACGAACCGAGCTGTTTGGCAACATGGCCCATCTGCTTAGATGTGTGTGTGTGTGTTGTGTGTGTGTGTGTGTAGGACAGCAAGGATCGGTCCAAGGAATGTTGTACCGGTGCCACGATAATATTCCAGGCACTCCGGGCCTCCGCGAAAGACGGTACCACCGTCGCCGCGCCACAGTGGGGAACAAAGCAGCGCGCCATCGACATGCTTGTTGCCGGCCCTCTTTTGTGTTCGGAGTCATTTCACAGGCACAGGATTGTGGGTAGGAACTGGACTGTGAAGCAAGACCGTTAATGAACAGCAGGAGCAAAAATACAATAGGAGAGCGGGCCAGTCTGGAGAGAGAAAGAGAGAGAGAGGGGGAGCGATGGAGAGAAAGAGAGCGCGAGAGAGAGAGAGGGCAAGAGAGAGAGGGCAAGAGAGAGAGAGAGAGAGAGAGAGAGAGAGAGAGAGAGAGAGAGAGAGAAAAAGAGAGACAGGCCTTCAGCTGTGGGGTTCAGCCTTCAACCTGCAGTACTTAGCTCCCCCCTGCCCCTCTCTTCGCTGTCGGGAGATGTCACAACCTTTTGCAGAATAAACCCTCGCAGCCTAGAAACCTCCGCCAACACTACACATCAACCTCCAGGGGAGAGAAAGAGAGAGAGAGAGAGGAAGGGAAAAGAGAGATAAAGAAGGAGAAAGAGGGAGGGAGAGCGAGAGAGAGAGAGAGAGAGAGGGGGAGACAGGGCCGAGAGACTACAATGGTGCCGCGTGTATAGAACATGATGTGCACTTATGTGGGTCTGTACTTTGCAGAGCTGCACTTTATGCCCATGGATTTTCAGATGATGTTGTGGGGGTGTGTGTGGGGTTGGCGGGGGGTGGGGGTGGGGGTGGGGGTGTGGGGGGGGGGATCAATGAGTCCCAGCCAGCACCAGGAAGACCCTTTCCTCGCAGAGGAGCGCTACAGTTAGACGGTATTGGGAAATAGATTTTCCCTCAGAACCACCAATTTCACACCCTCCCCGCCCCCCCCTTCGCCCTCCAAGCCCTCCTCCTCCTCCTCCTCCTCCTCCTCCTCCTCCTCCTCCTCCTCCTCACCCCGATCGACCCCCCCACCCCCCACCCACGCCCACACCCACACCCCCACCCACCTCCTCCCCCCTGACTCTGCAAGCTTTCTCTTCCAATACTCGCTGCAATTACCTCGCAGTCAACTGGGAGAGATAGAGGCAGACTTGGCAGAGTGAATGTTTGTGGGTGTGTGTGGGTTTGGGAATATGTGTGTGTGTGTGTGTGTGTGTGTGTGTGTGTGTGTGTGTGTGCGTGTGTGTGTATGGGTGTGTGTGATGATGTTTGTGCTGTGTGAGTGAGGATGCGTTGGGAATGGGGGAGTGTGTGTGGGGTGTGTGTGTGTGTGTGTGTGTGTGTGTGTGTGTGGGGGGGGGGGGTGGCGGGGAGGGGGGGGGCGGAAATGATTTGTGAAATCATTTGTGTCTCTGTCCAGGTGTTCACCTACAACACAATGTTGTACTTTGTACTGTTCACTCAACATTGTCAGGGAAACAATGAAAAAAACATCCCTATAGTGTAGCATTCCATACCTGTGGGGACATGTGGTAGCAGACACACATGAACACACACACACACACACACACACGGCTGACAAACAGAAAAACACATACACACACGGCCGACAAACAGACAAACACATACACGCACCCATACACACGCAGACACGCACACACATGGACACGCACACACATGGACACGCACACACACGCACGCGCACGCACACACACGCACACACACACACACCACACACAACCACTCACACACAAGGATTTACACACAAGCATTTCAACACCTGAACAAACACAAGTACACACATACTTACACACGGACACAGAGAGACACACGTACACACACGCACACACGCACGCGCACGCATGCACGCACGCACACACACACACACACACACACACACACACACAGCACACACACACAGCACACACACAGCACACACGCACACACACCCTGCACCCATGCATACAAGCAATCATACAAGCACACACATCTGCGCCCGGATACACACAACGAACACACACTGCAAATCCTTTTTTTTATCCCCAGTGGAATCTGGAGGAAGGTGTCAGGTCTGTCTCTGGTCTATCTCGTCTGCTGTGCACACATCCTCCTCCCTCTCACTAACTGTCTGTCTCTCTATCGCTCTCTCTCTAATTCCCTCCATCCTGGGGCTTTACCATCTTTCCATTCCTCCATTCATTTCCATTTTTCCACACCCTCTCTTTCTCTCTCTCTCCCTCTCTCTCTCTCTCTCTCTCTCTCTCTCTCTCTCTCTCTCTCTCTCTCTCTCTCTCTCTCTCTCTCTCTGTAAACAGGCTGCCTGGCTGCCGGTTCCCTCTCTCTCTCTCTCTCTCTCTCTCCCTCTCTCTCTCTCTCTCTCTCTCCTCTCTCTCTCTCCTCTCTCTATCCTCTCCCCTCTTCGCTCTCTCTCTCTCTCTCTCTCTGTGTCTCTCTCCCCCTCTCTCCCCCCCTCTCCCCCCCCCCTCTCTCTCTCTCTCTCTCTCTCTCTCCCTCTACCCTCTTTTTTCCCCCCTATCCCCCTCCAAGTCTCTCGGTCTCTTCTCTCTCCAGGCTCTAATTCTCCCAGCCTCTCCTTGCTCCCCGCTCGCTTCGCTCGGCAACAATAAATTACACACCAACTCAGTGTACATCTCTTTGTTCTCCCCACCGCCAGATAATTCAATTCATTTCAGCCAGGCTCTGCATTCCCCATGATGAATGCATTGACTATGCAATTAAACTGAGCCGAGCGCTAAAGCACTCCCATCGCGAGACACCTCACACACGTGCACGCGCGCGCCCCTCGACACCGACACACACGCGCGCACACACACACACACACGGACGCGCACACACACACACACTGTCCCGCACACACACACGCCTGCACGCACACACACACGCACAAACTCACTGACGAGCATACACATATGCCCATACACACACACACACTGACACACACACACTGACACGCACACACATATGCCCCCCCCCCCCCCACACCACACACACACACAGAGTGTCTGTGGACATAAAAACGACAAAACACATGATCTCACCAAATTACCCTTGTGATTCAACGTCTCCGATACATTCACACACACACTCTTTCTATGTATCTTAACGAGAAGGAATGCAGGTGTGTCCGTGTGTGTGTGTGTGTGTGTGTGTGTGTGTGAGCAACTCCCACTCCCACACCTGCAGAAAGAAAGAAAAAAACCAAAACAATTGTGGACATTATGTGGGTACTCAGGAACGTGGACGACGTCGCACCAGCTGCAGCTCCAGCGCCACACAGGCAGGCGCAGATGTCGATGCCTTTAGCGTGTAGCCAAACATGTGAGGCTTTAGCGCGTCGCTAAACGCCGAGGCGTCTCCGCAGAGGTGACCCTGCTGCTGTCCTTGGAGACGTCAGGTAGCTACTTTCCCTCCTGTATCCTCCATTTTGCGCGTCCCCCTCTCTCTCTCTCTCTCTCTCTCTCCCCTGGCTACCCCTGATGTGACTCATATTTGCTGGACAGCATCCTGTGTGCGTCTGCAATGCGCTCAGGGTTGCCGGGGCCGGTTGTCAGGAAGGTATTTACGGACAGTTAAATGGTGGGGAGAGGTCACGAAAAGGTCGTCGCGTGGAGGTGTGCTGTCTGTATACCGGCAGGACTGGTGTTAGAGGTGACTTCCAAGCCGCGAAAGGGTACTGGGTTCGATCCCCGAGGTTTGCTGCCTACCTGTAACGTGCATCCTTGAGCAAGATACCGGCTCCATAACAAACTGTTTTCCAAAACCGCTATCGACGCTACTACCGGGTTCAGATGGCAGGACCCCACCTCACTGTGTGTGTGTGTGTGTGTGAGAGAGAGAGAGAGAGCGGATATGAGTAGATATATCCTTTTTTCTCATGACACTCAACTCCGACGGCTCCGTTCCCCCCGATTGAGCCGGCCCGCCTCCTCGTTTGCATCCACGCCACCCCCCCCCCCCCCTCCGCGCCACGGCTAGTAAGTCGCTTTTAGATAAAAGCGACTTACTAAGAAATTAATCGAATGTTAAAACGCCCAGGTGTGCAACGCGCGGCGAGCGCCATTAGGTCATAGCGATCTCCCCCCGCCGGCGGCTGATGTGCGATGTGTTGAGATAGCGATCGAGGGGCCAAGGGCAGCGGGGGAGAGCAGAGATACGCTTGCAACCTCAAGAGACAGAGATGGTGGCCAGAGGTCCCTAAGATCTCCATTCCTCCCCCCCCCCCCCCCCCCCCCCCACACACACACACACACCCTGGCTTTGAACAGAAGAGGAAGTGGAGATTTACACTGGCACCTGTGCGACACATTGTCCCTGGGGGACGAGCACCCACTTTAAATGCTGTGGGACCGTGTGGGGGTGGGTGGGGTGGGGTGGGGTGGGGGGGGGGGGCGGCGGCAGCAGGTGATTAATGTGGTGTGTGTAAACAAAGCCCTTGAAACAAAAGCGAGAGTGTAAAGAATAGAGATAAGGCGCGACTCCAGTCAAGTTTGGCGTCATCCCTCTTCCTCTAACGACCTCTACTGTCGACCAATGATGGCGGGGGCAGCCGGGATGGAGGGATATACTGGGGGTGTGGGGGTGTGGGGGGGGGGGGGGGGGGTGGAAAGAAAGAGAGGAAAACAAGCCCTGACACTCGCATTCATTCTTTAAATGAAAAGAGATAATTGTGAGGGGACCTAACCTGTCTTCATTCTTTGAATAAATAAAAACGCATGACCTGCCTGAAATATGGACAATGCCATTACTGATTTAATTTGAATAGACCACTTGTTATTGTGCCTCGCCGGGGCTCGCCTTGAATGCTAAAACGTCCGATGTGACTTAAAAAAAAAAAGGAAAAAAGAAAAAAAGGGTAGAGGGTAAGATAAAGCAAACCTGCATTGTTAGAAAAAAAAAAAAAAAGAGAAAGTATGCGATGGTATGCAAAGTAGGTCAGGTAGACATATGCCTCTGCACCGCTAGCAGTCCTTCCGCACTCTCTTATAGCGGTGACTTTCTTAAGTCCTCTCCTTCCTGTTTATGCGTGTTTCATCTGATCCCGCGCTCGGCCCTCGCCCGCTCCTTTTTTACGTTCATCCTCCAAACGGTCGCCCTCATTGTGCTCCACGGTGTGTCAATGGCCGCCATTTAAAAATGCCGACCGACGTGCGTTTTTTTGTTGTTGTTGGTAAAAGCGTTTCAACCTTTCAAGCGGACGAATGAATTAGAAAGTGAGACATCAAAACGAATCAATCATTGCTTTAATTTTTTTTCTCGAAGCTTAGCCAGTTTTTTATTTTTATTTTTTGTGTGTGTGTGTGCTTTTTTTCATCGCCGATTCACAAAACCCGCAGTCCCTCAACCTGTGGCCCCTTGCCGGCCCCCACGTGTTTACATAATGATATAATGGAAGAGATAGCGGCCCCTGTCCTCCCCTTCCAAATACTTTAGATAAGTCTCCCTCATCCCCATCGCCTCCCCCCTCCGCCTCCCCTCCTTCATTCAACTCTAACTCGCTATCTGTGGGCAGCTCATTCCACAGTCATTCACCATCCGCGCAGTGAAGGAAAATATATCATCGGAAACACATCTCGTCATGCATAATCCCCGGGATGGCTGTCCTCGAACCGGGGCCCACGTGTCAGATTGAAGGGGAAGGAATTCTGGGTCAGGAGGAAGAAAAAGCACAAAAAAAAAAAGGGAGAAAAGAGACAGAGAGAGAGATTAAAAGAGATTGAAAATTAAAAGGTTGAGCGAATAAGTGAGCGCTTTTTTTTTTGGGTTTCGTTCTCGTTGACTGAGCCGCGGCGGAGCTCGGTGCGAGGGATCTCGCCCTCGTCTCCCGTCCCATCCCCATCCCGGTGCGGTCGTGTCAACCTGTATGGCAGGTTCAGCGCCGGGTCAAGGAGAGGGGCGAGCGAGCAGTCGTCTTATTACCCCTGCAGTCATAAAACACCTTTGGGTGGGAGAGGGAGGGAGAGAAGAGAGCGCGTAGCAGCGAGCGCCGGCGGTGGAGGGGTGACGCGCTCAATGCGTCGGGGAGGACAGCGTTCTGATCAACACTTGATATTCATATTACCGCCGTCGTGCCGACGTGCCGCGGCTGCCGAGCGCGTTTGATTATTCACGTATGTGCTGGGCGATGCTCGGCCGATTTCGCTTTTTAATTTGAATTTCATTTGAAGATTTATTTCGATGTTTTCCTACGAATGTCTCGTAGCTGTTGTTGCCGCGGAGCCATCCCGTCCATATCGATGTGCGTCTGTGTGTCTGTGTGTGTGCGCGTCGTTTATCGAAACACGCCGGGTCTGTCTGAATGTGCTGTAATGTATATAGCGCGCCGCTATCGGTCTGTCTAGCCTGGTGTGTTTTGATGTCTAAGCGCAGCCCCATTAGTGTGTATGACGTGGTGCGTTGAAAATGTGCGGCGACTCGCCGTCGGTCTGTCTGTCTGTCTCTGATGTGTTCTTCTAACGTTTAGCACACACCGCTATTAGTCTTTCTGTGTTGATCTCGGCTCATGGCACCTTTGCTGTCAGTATGTCTGTCTGTCTTGGCGCGTGTGTGTATTTTTTTAATGCATCGCACGCTGCTCTCTCTCAGTCTCCTCACGCACACACACACACAGGCACGCGCGCACGCGCACACACGTGCACACGCAGGCGCTGAGCGAACAGTCCGGTGTGTGTGTGCCGCTCATCCCACCCTCCCTGTCTCCTAGCAACGCATGCCGGCGCCTACAGCTGGATGTTACCTTTTCCCGTCAGCGGCTGTGATGTCTCCCGGTTGGAGTTGAAGGCGGGTGACTTTCATGTGTGATATGTGCTCAAGGGCTCGCCCGCCCTCGCCTCGCACACCCACCCATCCAATCTACTCCCTCCCTTCCCCCCCTCCCTCCCTCCATCCCTCCCCACGTTTCCTGTGGTAAAGTGCCGGCGCGTGACGCACCGGGTGACGGCAACACCTCACTGTCACTAAGAGAAAACGCTTCAGATTCCGCTGTTCCCGTCGGAAATCACAGCCGTCGCTCACCGGGCGCAGTTTAGCAACCAGGAAGTTCTGAAGGATCGCCGGAGGAAGTGAGAGGGCAGGGAGAGTGTGAGAGAGAGAGAGAGGGAGAGAGGGAGAGAGAGAGGGAGAGCAGAGCAGAGCAGAGAGAGAGAGGAAACAAAATGGTAGAGGAAAAGGAATGGGAGTGCAGATTGAGCCGGACAGGAACAGGGAAGTGTCCGCTTGCCTGTGTTTAGTGTGTGGTTAGAGTAAAAAGGATGGCGGGGGAGCGGCGGTGGGGGTAAAGCGCGGTGGCGTGATGGACCGCCCCGCGCAGGAACGTCAGGGTGCGCTCCGTGGCAACGGACATTTTCAACACTTCATTCACACCAAAGAGCCACTTCAATAATTCATCACTCAGTCGCTGCACTGCACCTCTCCACAGCAGGCTAATAGTTTTCAACACCCTTTAAACCCGTCTTTCACACACTCACACACACAGCGGCACACAGATATACACACAGATACACACGCACACACACATACACACACACACACACACACACGCACACACACACAGATAAATGTATTCCTTTTATTTGAGTCAACAAAGAAGAGCAAAAGGACACAAAATCTATTTGCTATATGGAGAGAAAAAGCACCACAAAAAGAAATGGTCGGTTCTGTATTCGTCCCGTTTTTATACTACATTACCACACAACAGTGAACACGTCAAAAGCGCCGGTGATTTAATGCGGTCATGTTTAAAGGGTGCCAGCCCTTTATACGCTTGAATTATACAGACTTGTGGAGTTGCAAAGCAGCCTATTGTGGACCTACTGTGACCTCTGATATGACTACTCAGCAGGGCAGCGCGGGCCTCGGTGTGAGAGGCGGACCCGGGAGGCTCCCTGGCCCGGCTGAGCACGCCATGAGAGGAGGGCAACGCTGCCGTCTACATACCAGGAGTGTGTAGTGTATGTGTGCACATATCTTGTACGT
Source organism: Merluccius polli (assembly GCA_030340625.1). Classification (NCBI taxonomy): domain Eukaryota; kingdom Metazoa; phylum Chordata; class Actinopteri; order Gadiformes; family Merlucciidae; genus Merluccius; species Merluccius polli. Next base: position 8,694 of record JAOPHQ010002784.1, on the reverse strand, counting down.
GTGTGTGTGTGTGTGTGTGTGTGTGTGTGTGTGTGTGTGTGTGTAAGTGAATGTGTGTGTGTGTGTGTGTTTGTGTACAGTGTGTGCAGTTTTTTTTATTGTGCCATAGGGGATATGGGTTTGGAAAGGGTAATTTGGGTTTAAGGGCACTGGGCCCTTGCCAAGTACACAAGCCAATCTCACGGACAGCCACGACACAGCTCTGAAACACACGCGTGCGCATTAACACCCCCCTAACCCTTTCCACACACACACGCACACACACACACACACACACACACACACCCCACATGCATGCACCCCTCCACACACACACACACACACACATAAACACATGCACGCATGCACACACACACACACACACACGCACACACACAAACACACACTCACACACACCCCACATGCATCCCTCTACACACACACACACACACACACACACACACACACACACACACGCACACACACAAACACACACTCACACACACACACACCCCACATGCATGCATCCCTCTACACACACACACACACACACACACGTACACACACACACACACACACACACACACATGCACGCATGCACACGCACACACACAGACTCAAACACACACACACACACACACACACGCATGCACACACGCACACACACACACACACATTGACTCCCTTTCTTGCTAAGAAACAAAACAGTCATTCATTCACGAGTGACTCCAGCAATGAGACACGTTGTGTCTGTTAAGAGCAGTCACAGCTTGTGTGTGTCAGCGCGCTCCCATAACCCCACTGTCTGCTTTATGTGCTCTTGGGCCAGACAGTCCTCTCCTATCCATTATCTCTTTTGCTTTAATACTGCATATTAAAATGCCATTTAATATGGACTACTTTGCGAAGTCACAAAATAAACAAAAGAGGATTTTCTCCTCAGGATGGGTTTATTGAGATGAATAGGAGTGGCTGGCTGGATGGTAGGCAGGTTAGCGGGGATGAATATCCATTGGAGATGTAAGCTCTAATGGTAGTTAGGCATTAAATACATGCAAATGTCTGTAAGATATGTAGGATAACTAGACAATAGCATAACTAGAACGGAGCAGATAAAAGAGCAACCCCAAATTAAGCCGCAGTAGAAAACAGGCCTAATGTAGATGAACAGAGAAAATGATGAAACTATTTTCGGTTACAGAACTGACTAAGTCGCACAATTATTTAAAAAAAAATGTCTTAATGCTATGAACAAATTCCGCATAAAGTGGCGAATCAGAGCACTGCTGCTGTGGACTTTTGTGTACAATTTGTACATACATGTCTATGTGTAAGCCTGGACTAGTTGTGGCATCTACAGACTCAGTATATCTCACTGTACATGAATGTAAAGGTCCCCTTTTTCTTTAGACAGGTTCCTACTGACCCAAACTGCCTGTTTTTCTCATGGAAACAAATAGGAGTCCCACCCCGCCTCATTGTATTGTACCTTTAAACAGCATAGGAAGGACATTTTTAAGTCTCTCTTTCTGCTCTGCCCGTCTTTGTTGTTGAAACAGTTGCTCTTGATTAGGGCTCAGTGCGATGCTTTCAAAAAAAGAGGGACGGCGGGTTGGCGGTTGGGGCTTGGGAAGCATCAATGACACAAATAGCTTTTCATTCTTTTTTTTTCTTCCCTCCCCCCTTCCCTCATTTTTTCTTCTCTTTCTCTCCCCAGTACTTTGACTGCGCTGCTTTCCACCCCTCTCCATCTGCAGTCTGACCTCTGCTATTCTTCACGATGATTCCTGTGTGTTCAAAGGCGGCAGGATGTCAGTAATTGGAAGGGATGTGATGGAGCAGGGGGCCCCCTCCTCAGGGTTGGGGGGGTTGGTGGGGGGAGGGGGTTGGGGGTTGGGGGGGGGTTGGGGGGGGGGTGGCCCTGGCGCTGGAGAGGTCAGGGAAAGCTTGTCTCGCTCTGACATGCATGCTCGGACGGCCGGGATCCAGCCACCGCAGGGCTGCAGGCGGCCTGGTCGGACTGCAGCTCCACCAGGGGAGGGGAGAGAGGAAGCGGAGGGGGTCCAAACCACTGGTTCTCCTCCTCAGCAGGGACAAAAAGGTGCCTTTTCTTCTCTCAGCGTTTCCTGCATTGAACAGTAAGTCCATGTTGCCCATTAAAATTCATGGTCCATACCATCAGGTACCAAGATGTCATTGAAAATGTTTTTTGCTGCCACCTGAGGTCGTGGATCTCTCTAAGATTGTATTTTTCCTCTTCTTCTTCTGATTCTCAGATGGATGCATCCTACCGGGGGGAGCCGGACGGACATATCGTGGGCTCTTGGGTCAGTGATCAGATTGCCTCACGGCTGGGATCCGTCTGGCTGGGCAGACACGGGAGAGCGATTAGCACACCTCTTCACACACTGGCTTAGAGCACGGAGGCGTGGAGAGGGCGGCTTAAGAGGCTGCTCGGACCACATCGGCCTGAAATAAAGACGTCTGGACTGCATCAACACCAATAGGACCCCCGCCACCATCGGTGTGGGTCCGCACACAGCGCCTGTGTGTTAGTGCACATACACACACACACACACACACACACACACACATACACACACACACTCAAGCATTGGCCAACAGGCATGCAAGTAGAAGATAGACACATGAGCACTTTGCACATGTGTCGCACACACATACAAACAAGCACACACACACACACACACACACACACACACACACACACACACACACACACACACATACACACACACACAAAGGCCGACAGACACACACACACACTGACTTGGTCACTGCCTTCAGCATATGTCATCTTCAGCCAGCCGTTGCGGTTGAGCGCTGTCCCGGCGCTGGACAGGGCTGGACTGGGGAAAGACCCAGCTGACACATAAGCCACAACTAGCCGTGACACGGGGCCGCCGCCGCCGTCGCCGCGCTCTCGAAAGGCTACCTGGGGCTTGGCCCGTGCCACGGTGGATTACCGAAGGCGTACGTTAACGCCGCACTACCCATCCGGCTGTCTGCCCCCCCCCCCCCCCTCCCCCCCAAAAAAAGGGAATACCCCGTGTCCAGTGTCGCTTTTTGGGACGCAAAGGACCCACCAATGAGGCCAGGCTGATGCCTGGGATGGTTACCGTCTGACTCTGATTTTGCCCTCTGGGATGTGCCATCCCCAGAGATTCAACTTCCCCCCATCCTACCCCTACCCTCCCTGAGGGGACAAGACCCCCTGCCAAGAACCTCATCCCCCTCCTCCTCCTCCTGCTCCTCCTCCTGCTCCTCCTTCTTCTCCTTAATTTCTTCTTGCTGCTCCAAATTTCACCCAAATCTCTGAGAGGAGGCTGACTGTCTGTCTCCCTAATCGTCACATAGCTCCTCTTCCTATGCGCACAAAATCAAATATGTCACGTCGACGGACACAAAGAAACGCCTATGCCGCTGTTAACGGCATGCATTGTTGTGTTTTTTTGGGGTTAAAATAAATGCATGTGCTTTGTAAGAAGTGTAGTATCTCTGATATTGTGTGGAGTACGAAACCAGAGCCGCTATTTTAATAACAGGAGAAGATAGTGTCAATGTTAAAATGACATCTACGTTAGTGTGTTAATAATAATAATAAAAAAGTCAAGGTATTGACATTGTAAAATCCTGAACATGGTGATTAGTGTGTTCCTGTGTGACCCGGTGATGTGCAAGTGAGTCTCGCTGGTCCGATTGGTCGGATGGTTCACTTCTTGGAGACCGGTTGGAGACGGACACAGAGGCAAAGGAGCAGCAGGTGAGAGTAAAAGGTGAGGCTGGAGTGGAGAACGGACGGTTGAAGCTGACCAGTGACAGTTGAAGCGGACTGTGTGGAGTAGACGAACCAACTGAGTAGAAGAACCAACTTTCCAGGTTCATTGTGTGTGTGTGTGTCTGCTTCTCCGCTGTCAGCCGTGTGTGCTGACTGACGTAGAGCTGTGTGTTTTTTGAGAAGGCCTCAGCCTTAACTCCAGCTGTCTGGAGACGCTCCTGCCCCTTTCCCCCTTTCCCACCATAATGAACTGCCTCAGGACGTCAGTCGTCTGCCTCAACCTCGCTGAAGGATATCATCATCTGCTGCGGTTTGATTGTGTGCCGCTGAACCAAAACGTACGTCTCAATGAGCTTCTCGGTGTCTCCTCCCGACCAGACCCTCTCCTCTTCCTCGTCACTCCGTGTCTTCTATACCAGACTCCTGTCCTCTTCTTCATCACCTCCATGACTCCTACCGACCCTCTTATTTTCTCTTCTAGTCCTGGTGAGGCCTCGGTGGAGACCGAAGCGTATGGGCTGTGGTGACACTGGCGGTGTTGAAATCAGAGAGGGACCAAGGGAACCCAGGCCACCCGATCGGAGCAACCTGAGCCGCGGAGAAAGACGACACCTCATCCCTGGGGAGACTGGTTGGGGGCCAGAGTCAGGCTTGGTGTGTGTGTGTGTGTGTGTCTCTCTCTCTGTCTCTCTCTCTGTCTCTCTCTCTATGTGCAGAGAGCGGCGGGGAAGTGGGGGCATGCGTTTTGCGAGGGGTGAGGCTCGCAGACGGCCAGGATGAGGTTTCACTTGGATTGCATCAACAGGTAAGCTGGAAACCTGGCAAGAATAGATCATTCAGAAACAACCCCACCGAATCTCATTAGCGGGAGCGCCCAGCGCCTCGTCAAGGCGGGACGTCCTGGAGGTGTAAGGAGGAGTTGCATCTTCAGAGTACAACCTAAAACGAAAAAAAGAAACAAAAACCTAAAAACAAAACTGCAAAAAAAACAACAACATTGTCTTAGACGTGGACGTGCCAGTGTCGGAGCTTGTGTACCGTGATTGTATCTCTCCCTGGCCTCCTGAGCAGTGTGTGAAGAGGAAGGAATGTGAGGTATTCCATGGTCTGACAGTGGGAGTGTTGAAGGGATGGGGTGGGTGGTGGTGGTGGTGGTGGTGATGGTGGTGGTGGTGGTCAGCTGCCCACCGAAAAACACCGGAGCCTCATGATGCCTCCTGACAACCATAAAGGAGGCCTTGTCTGACATTTCTCCTTCACCTTCACTCACTCTCTCCTCCCCATAGATGTTGAGTTTTTTATGCAACCCCCTCCCCCCCCCCCCCCCCTCTCTCTCTCTCTCTCCCTCTGTCTGTCTCTCTCTCTCTTTCTGTCTCTGTCTCTACCTTTCTCTTCAGTCAGTCACACAATAACAGATACATGCTCACAAATTCACAGTCACACACACGTACACCATCATGAAGCACACACACACACACACACACACACACACACACACATACACACACACATGCACACACACACACACACACACACACATGCACACACACACACACACACACATGCACACACACACACACACACACACACACACACACGCACACACACACACACACACACACACACACGCACACACACACACACACACGCACACACACGCTAAATCAACAGGAAAAAAAAAAGAGAATTATATAAATCTTAATTAGTTTCCAGGGATTAAAAGTGTGCAGATTTGGTGAGTGAAGAAAACATTACAGTAACAGCTTGGAACCATGATTATGGTACTGCGTAGGTATGAAATTGGGGTTAATACCTGAGATGAAACAAACGGCTTAAAAGTCCCCAACCCTCCCGGTGCCTGCCAGGGGATGCTGGCAGCGTCTTCACTGAGACAGGAAAAAAATAACACAGTTCTCTCTCTCTGGTGTGAATAAACACAGAATATCTACAATTTATTCAAAAGACACATTTCATCTTACCCTGCCTTTATAAGGTCTATGTACATCCTCTAAATAAAAGATGATGAATTGCACATAAACCGTGTGTCGTAGAGACAGGGGAAGGAAGGAGGAGGGGGGGAGGAGGAGGGAGGGCGAGGGGGGGGGGGGGGGGGGGGAGTGGGTTGGGCATACGCTGCTCAATGATAGATAAGGTTTTCCTATTTTCTTTCATTCACCGTCTCGCGGCTTACACCGCTTCTCTTTCCCTTCCCCTCCTCTGTGTGGTAATGCCGTTAACGTACGCGGCGCTATTGAGTGAGGCCCTGGCGCTCGCAGCCAGTCAGTCAGATATTAGGTGGCTCATTTGGTTAGCTTGTTGACTGCTATCAGATTACAGGTCAGTGACCCCCGTTGGCTGATGATTGGCATCGAGCGAGAGGGAGAGAACCGATGGACAAATGGATGGGTGGAGGGATGGATCGGTAGCTTTAAGACCCCCCCGGCCAAATGCAATGCTTACGAAAGGTCATCATGCCATCATTGCCAAATGCAATCTATTAAATAAGACCTGAGGAACGGCTGAAAACAAACACGGCATTTGTATGTATTTGTTCCATTTAATTTGCGTCTGTATGTAATGTACTTTGTTTTATTGCCTCTGAAGTGAATCCAAAAAGCAAATTTCAGGCCCAAGCCGGACAGTGAAGTTGTATTCTATTGGTGGTGGGAGGGAGGAATACATGGATGGCACGGATAGGAAAGTGGGTGGATGGGTAAGATGGATGGATGGAAGGATGGATGGATGGATGGAGGTGGCGTGGATGGAGGAACGGCCGGATGGGTGAGTGGGTGGGTGGATGTAGGGACGAAAAGTGGCCTAAACCTCTCCCTGGGGCCCAAAAGCAGAAAGCGTTTACCACTGTGACTGTAGAAGGAATCCCATAATCTACCACACATGCAGCACAACTTCACTCCCTCCTCTCTAACAATGAGAACCAAATAAAAGGCAGCTGCAGGGCTTAATTTGTGCCGGATCCTGCCGGAATCTGGATCCGGGACCTCCCAGATTGGGACTTGGCACCTGTTCGATTGGATCCGGCACCTCCTTTGTCATTATCAAAATCTGTAAATACATTTTTGTGGAATATTTAATGTTATCTGTTCTGTCGTTCTTTTATTTCCCATTGGAAGTTACTCGTAAATCGCTTGTTTGCCTATTTTGGATGCATTAAAACTGATTTTTTTTACGTGAGCTAATTGCTACGGTTACTATGATTCGAGGCAGACAGACAAACAGACAGAACATGTCACTGAGTTCAGTTCCTTAGCCTGCTTGCTTTTTGTGGTTGTAAATATAACTTTTTGTCCCTTTCCCCCCTATTGTAGCAATCCACAGACACAGAATGGAAACGACAGGGAAGTAAAACGACAGTCACCGAGACAGAGACTCTGTTTATGAGACTGTTTATATAAAATTGTTTGTTGGTTTTTATTTCACACTTGCTTTCTCTGACAATGTTAACGTCTGCTTCCCATGCCAATAAAGCCCCTTTGGATTGAACTGAATTGAGAGATGGAAGAGAGAGAGAGAGAGAGAGAGAGAGAGCTGCAGACTGTAAACAGCTGTTTTCGACGCGCCTCCCCCTGCTGATTTTGAGTGATTATTGTAGAAAATAATGCGTTTGTGATGATGTTTAGTTCTGTTTAGTTTCAACAGTGAGCACCTAGGCGTTGTCCAATGGGCTCCACGCAATGTGGATGTTTGATGCATCCCCTGACATTTCTTTTCCCCTCTGACCCGCGGGAACAGGACCCTCTCTGCGTTCTGGGACCGCCTGATTTACACATTAAGCGCTGAATTTAGGGATAGGGCTCGCGCATCGCGACATCGCATCACAATGGCCGCTGCCAATTTGGGCGCATATGAGCGTTGGCATAGTTAGGATATTATGTTGGTAGTAACTTTTTTTTTTGGGCATTGTTTAGTAATTCAACGTGAAGTGATTTGTCATTATGGGGAGACACTGTTGTGTTTGAAACTGCCACAGCGTTTCTCATGCGAGACGTGGGGGGGGGGGGGTGGGGGGGGATTTACGATGATTTATGATTTTACAGTACTACAACTCTCTTGAGCGCTCTCAATATGGCGGAGTTTCCCCGGCAAAAAAAATCCCATGATGCATTCTGATATACAATCCCTATATCGGTGAAAGATCAAAAAAATATCCACAATGGTCCTTTCTCTTCCCCTCTCTATCTCCCTGTGGGTCATTAGCATGTTGCTGATGGGGGCCACTCAGGCATTGAGCGCCGGGGCAGGCTTGGCCAGGCCAGCAGCAGGCCTGTCAGGGCGGGTCATTAAGAAAACGATGGGTCGGGGAACACACAGACAAGGTTGATTGGTTTCCTGCAGCCGTCAGCATCCCCTGACCCATGTGAGCCCCGCCAGGGTGGATCTGAATTCTCTCTTACACACACACACACATGCACACACACGTACGCAGACACACACACACACACACACCTGCACACATACACACACAGACACAGACACACACACACACACACATACACTCCCACACACACATACACGCACAGATACAAATACACACACATACACGCACATATACACACACACGCGCACACACATACACACACACACATGCGCGCGCATGCATTGCAAACACACAGTGTGATTCATTCAAGAAAATAAAACACATGCGTAAACACGTAGCATATATACAAGTCCAGTCATGCAACATATGCAAACTGAACATCAACACATAAACATGCACACATGCACGTACACACACGCTGTGTTGCAGGAATGCCTTTATGACACACACACACACACACACACAAACACATAACACGCACACGCATACACAAACACCCACACACACTCCTAGAACTAACCCAGGGGTTGCAGACTGTGAGAGAGGGAGAGCAAGGGTGTCATAGCGAGAGAGTTTACCCCGT
>JAOPHQ010002783.1:10000-14633 GCA_030340625.1 Merluccius polli | reverse complement strand
CCCTCGCCCCAAAACGTGACACTTAGGAGTCACACTCATCTCCCCCCCCCCCCCCCGCTCCCCTGACAGGTGAAACTCTTTCACCTTTTTCGTTTTCCCCGCTCTTTCCACCCCATCACCGTCGACATCTCACTCATTAAAACGTTTCCACTCGAATAGCGTGACGCCGACCCAGCGAAGAGAATGAGGATTCTCATTCGCGTTAAGGTGCGGTCTTCTGCGGTCTCGCGTCGGTTTAGGAAACGCTCGATGCCGTTATTGAGCGAGACGGGCGCTGTTCGGGGGGGGGGGGGGGGGGGGGGGGGGAGAGCGGGGGAGGGGGAGGGGCGCAGTGGCGTGGACCGAACCTCGGGGGGAGAGCTCGAGAGGCCCGCATGAGCGGTTAGGGTGTCTGAAGGTTGGGGGGGGGGGGGGGGGGGGGGGGCCGGGGGGGTCGCAGCCTGTGAGGCGCTTAATTGTAGGAAATCAAGTCATGTGACAACCTGCGATCCGAATCGAGGTGTTTTACCACCTTGTCACCTCTACCGCTCCCCCCCCCCCCACCCCTCCCTCCCTCACACACACACACACACACACACACACACCCTCACTCCACCCGCTCCCCCCCTGTGACTTTTCACAGAGGAATATGTTACGCACCTCGATGCGGAAACAAACAAAAACGCAACAAGCAACAGTGACACCCCCCCCCCCCCCCCCCCCCCCCCCCACACACAAACAAAAAAGAAATCGGGAAAAACGAACCAACTTCTCATCTCCCCCCCCCCCCCCCCCCCCTCCTCCTCCTCCTCCTCCTCCTCCTCCTCACTCTGTGAGTGCTTCCTCCCCCCTCACCCCCAAGTTCCCCCTCCACAGCTCTTTTTGATGATGTGTCTGTGTAACGTTAGGCTAACAAGCTCATCTTCTGAGCATCACAAGGCCCTGGAACCTCAGAGCAGAGCCGCCGCCGCCGCCGCAGCGTTTCTCAGCGTCTTCTGGGACACCGCGTGTTACACTTCCAATTGAGCCTTTTTTTGAAATTTAGTATTTCATGCTAATTGCCTTACGTCAACGCTGTTGTTGTTTAGTGGATATTATCGGCGCCTCCTGGTTCGAGAACCACAACATTACTCGCAAATGGAGTTCATGAATTAGGGCATGTCAGTGATGAACCCCGGTGAGCTTGATATATTTAGATATTTAGAGACATTAAGACAGGGTACTGTCAAACAAAGACGTGTGTGTGTGTGTGTGTGTGTTTGTGTGTGTGCGCATGTGCGTGTGTGCAGTACTCACGGTGTAATTGGCGCACAGCGGGTTGAAGGCATTAGTCCCGCAGATGAAAAGACCCCCGCCTTCTCTACTGAGCAACACCTTCATGAAGTTGCGGCACTCGTCCTATCACAGGAGAGAGAGAGAGAGAGACAGGAAGAGATGGTTACTTACACGGAGATGTGAAGCTTGAACATAAAAGGAAAAAAAATGAAATACCGGTAATAAAAATTGAAACGAAGTAATGAAATTAGTGACTTTTCTGAGGATTATTACGATTGAGATGAAGCCCTTTGAATACTGTGACGTGTGCACTATTAGGTGTGCCAATCATCTTAGCCTAGTAGGCCTAAATCATGTTCACACACACACATACACGCACATTTATTATAGAAAAAAACCCATGACGCAAACCAAAAATACTCAATTATTTTCCTGTTCCCATTATATTTGCTGTATTTTTGTTTTGTTTTTGAAGAACAGAGGGTTTCAGAGTCTGAACACATCCCCTCGAGAAAACCCTTCTGGCTGGACTTGAAATTGCAATTTAACAAGCAACCTGTCACCGGATCATTTCATTTAATGAATTGGATGTGCATTGTGGAAAGTTATTGTGCAGAGTGATTGTGTATGGCCAGCATATATATACAACACCACAGGAGACATATATATATATATATATATATATATATATATATATATATATATATATATATATATATATATATATATATATAGGGGATTTAAAGGGAACAGACTGGAGAAGGCTAAACTAGCCAATCAGTGAGCTTGCAACAGGTCAGGTGGTTACAGTCCTCTCTGGACATGTAATGTTTCTACAGAGTGACATAGGCTACTGGATAATACTCAAGGTCACTGTAACTGTGACCACCTGTGTGAGTGTGTCTCCCACCAGCACTGACCTAGCCAGAATGGCACCAGCGCAGCCACGCACACACGCACACACACACACACACACACACACACACACACACACACACAGCACACGCACACACACACACACACTAGAATGGATACTGTTTAACCACAATGCACTGATGTCAGTTTCAAAAAGGAGGGGGTGTGGTTTTGATGTGGTTGGGTAATGAATGTGAGTGAGTCAGTGTGTGTGTGCGTGTGTGTGTGTTTGTTATGAATTGGGGGTGTGAGGAGGATATGAGTGAGAGGATGATCGTTTTTCCAGATGCTCCAGCTAACAACCCCCCCCCCCCCCCCCCCCACCGCCCACCCACCCACTCAACCACCAAGCCTTACCGCTTCTCTCTACAGGGTTCCCATTTTTCAGCGACCAAATGTGTATGTGTGTGCGTATATGCATGTATATACGTCCATAGATGTAGGCCTTTGTGTATGCGTGTGCGTGTGTATGTACATCCATACATGTATGTATGTGTGTTTTGTATGGCGACTGTCTTCTTGGGCACATTTCAAAATGTTCAAGAGGAACATGTTAAAGTGGCTTCTGTTTCCTTCTCTTTGGCGACACCTGTGGCGATAAGCGGTAATTGCAAGTGTGTCCCCCACCGACACCCAGTTCTTAACATAAAAAAAAAACTGCAAATGCAAGGACGTTGATCAGTGGGCCATAGGCTCAATCACCATTATGTTACCTCATTCGGCAATAGATAGTGACTTCACAAACATTTATTGACATGAACATCTTATGAGATTATTACTTTAACTCCTACTGGCTTTAGCAAGATGTCTTGTGAGATGTCTACATGGACATCTTCCGACGTGAATGCGTGTTTTAATATACATACATATAGCAGAATAACATAATTTATTTTGGGTACATTTGTGTCAAGTTGGGCAGGAAGTCCTCCGGGGAGCCGGAAATATTGGAATAATTGTAACGCGTTTTCTTGATGTGTATTGTAGACATTTAATGTATGTGCGTTGTGCATGCACCACTCTCTATAATAGTGTAACATGGCACGGCGGCCCCAATTATAATAAACGCTAAAGTAATGAGGCCTGTCCACGGTGGACAGGAAGGGAGGGTATAAATTACAAAAAAAACAAAAAAAAGAAAAAACCCAGAAAAAAAACAACACACTACAACCACATTTGAGGAATCAGACAAGTGTGTGACCTTTCGGAGACGGTTATTGACACGGAGACGCAACACAACGTACACGCACACACCTCGTGTCTCCCTCCCCAGGGGGACCCGGTGTGTGAGACACTGTGCCGAAGTCACAGAGAGTGTCTTCTGTTTCCCCCTCAGCCTGGCGCTCCCCCAGACAGCCTGGCACGGAGGAGCCGCTTCCCTTATAAAGCTTTGTTACATGTAGTTACGCAGTCTTTTCAAGTCCTTTCCAAATCTCTGGTGTATTGGATTCAAGCGCCAAATGCTTACGCGCCAAATGCTACACATCATATGGTTATATCGTTGTGTGTATACTGATGCTATTTTTTCGGTGAAAGATTTCATTAGTACGATTTTTATTGTGTTTTATATTAAAATATATATTTTTGTATTAGATTGTGATTCATGCTTTTCCTTTCCAACTGCTTTCACTAAAACATCTCTAGTCGACAGTGTCTCCAATCCTTCGTCAATTCCCCTTTACTCTGTATATTTTATAAAGCTGCTTTCCACTCCATTATCCAAATCACCTCATAGAATTAGCAAATGTATTTTTTGCAGGATTAACTTTTTTTTTCCTAATTGGTTCGCAACGCAAGAACAATTCTGTCCCTGCGTTTCTCCCGAAATGGCTGAACACCAATATTATATAATAAAATATTTAAAAAAGAGATATAATGAAAATTTGAATATACAATATATTTAAGACATTTTGGATTATGGTGACTGTTGAAAAGCCGTTATTATTTTTGCTCCTCTCTCCCTTTCAATAACCCGCCCACGCACATGTCATTCTTTAAATGCATGTATGCAGGTCATCTGTGTATGGTTGTCTATGTGTGTGTGTGTGTGTGTGTGTGTGTATGTGTGTGTGTGTATGTGTGTTATTATATGTGCCTATGTGTGCATGTGCACATGTGCTTGTGTGTGCAATGCATGGCTGTGTGTGTAAGATAAGGTATGCTGTGTGTGTGTGTGTCGTGTGTGTGTGTCATGTGTGTGTATGTGCGAGTGTGTTTGCGTGCCATGTGTGTATGCCATTTGTGTGTTTGAGTGTGTGTATGTGTGTGTCATGCATTTGTGCACCGTGTGAGTATGTGCGTCTGTGTGCCATGCGTGTGAGTGTGTGCCATTGTATGTGCCATGTGTGTGTGAGTGTGTGGTCATGTGTGTGTGTGTGTGTGTGTGTGAGTGTGTGGCCATGTGTGTGCGGGGGTGCTCGCGGCGCCGCTGCGTCACCGCTATATCACAGCACAGATGCGTTTTCAT
>JAOPHQ010002783.1:0-5000 GCA_030340625.1 Merluccius polli | reverse complement strand
TGACTCCTTTGCGTGAGAAACGCCGAGCAGACTATAAAGGGCCAGGTGGTAACAGGCGGGGGTATATCAGATCCACGAAGATAAAAACCCCTGCTATGCTACGCGTCGTCGGGAGGCCGCGACACTGAATACTCCACAATGGGCCGCTCAGACCAGTGGTCAGCCGCACAATGACAATAACAGCGGCTGCCGGGGCTAATGTTCTTGTATCGCACACATGGATCACAACTCGGTATACGGGGCCCCACAATGGAAAGAGGCCGGGCCGCAGCAGTGTCCGCTGACAGGTGCGGGGGATCTTATCTGATTTGATTTGTCTGTATTATCCATAATTGACCCGAAACCAAAGACAATCATCTTTTCAGAGCGGTGTTCAAAGTCCATCTGGAGTTTGTTTTGTTGTTGGGGAGTTGCTGTGTTCATGGGTGTATTGCGGTCACGCCGCCATGGCCCTCATGTATCAACAGGTGGACTTAATGGTTTTTAGTCGGAGACTCAGATGTACCGTCTCCCTCGCTCCTTCTGCTCACCCCCCCCCCCCCCCCCCCCCCCATGCTGCCGATTGGCTGGAATGGCTCGATCCGAGCCACTTGGTTTGTTTCCCATTTACAGAGTCTGGGCTGTAAACAGCAGATTTTTCTTCTCAGCGCACACACACAGAACGGACAGAGGAGGTATTCGCTGAATTCGACAAAAAGCGTATTGGATTAGGAATCACTGACTAAAGCCTTAAGTTCACTCCGTGACGACCTCCGCCCGCGGTTCCCTGAGCCATCTGAAACGACGACGCCGCCGCTGCTGTGTCACGCGGGCGCCTTAGCAGCTCCCTCCGGCCCGCAAAGAATGCCGCGGAGCAGAATTATCACCCGCCGCCATACATCACCGGGTTTAATCCAGTCCAGTGTTTGTGTCCGCCTTGTGCCAGCAACACGGATACACCGCGGTTAGCCAAACTCACGGCTATAATTCTGTCAAAATATCCTTTCAAGTTACGCTTCACGTGGTCCAAGTTTTCAGTTCATCATTCACTTGACTTCTTCTGGGAACATCTCATCAACCGACTTGCGCACTTTGTTGTTGTAGCACTTGTGCAGCATCCCCTATGAGGCACTCAGCTTGTTTTCTGATTCCTAAAGCGACTCTCGCCAGTTGTTCTCGTTGGAAATGTACGTGCGCAGCACTTTTAGTGGCCCCCATTTTGATTGTGTGCTTCGATTGTTGTCAGCCTTGAAAGTCACATTGTATAAAAGTGCCAAATGGCTACAGGTAAACGTTGACTTTGTTGGTTTGCCTTTGTTTGCCCTGAGTCACTTATTGACTTTAGTTAAGTTTCTGTTATTTTTTTTGCTCAGAGGGGGAAGCTCTCGGTTTTACTTCCACCTAAAGTCTTGACCAGTCAAGACTTTTATTTCAACTCGCCGTCTGCCTCCTGCCTCTCTGCATTTGGGTTTTTCCACTGACTCACCTTACAGCTCCCAAATCTCTGTAGTCTGTCTCTTTGCCTCATGCACTCTGAATATATATGAAAGCGGAGATGGCAGGAGATAAGGGAGAGGGAGCAGAGCACGAAGAGAAATGAAATGAAAAGGGTAATATATTATATTAATAAAGGGGCAGGGCGAGGCGGAGTGTCGGAGAAAGGAAAATTGAGCGGGAACAAGATGAATGTAAAGTAAGGCAGGGGAATTGAAAGAAAGAGACAGAGGGGGGATCGGCAGATGGGTAACAGTCGGTTTCAGTCATTCAAAAAATTCAAATTCACACACAACAATCTCTTGGTCAACACCGGGCAAAAAAAAGAGAGTGCAGGATATTGAATTTCCAGCCTAATTAGGGAGAATTGTGCACCCTTTCTGATCAGCCGAGCAGAAATATTTAATTACAAAACCAATTACTCTGGTGGCACACTCATCACATGTGACACAAACCCCCCCCCCCCCCACACACACACACACACACACCATCCCCACAGCACCCCCCACAGCCCACACACACACCTTGCATCAAGGAGCATTCCCCAGAGGTGAAGCTCAGGGGAGGAGGAGAGATTGCAGAGTAAGAATGTGAGATAGGAGAGGTATGCAGAAAATGAGCTTCTGCACGTGTGACTGTGTGTGTGTGTGTGTGTGTGTGTGTAAGACGAAAGACAGATAGAGCTGGTGAGAATGGAAAATAAGAGACAATGTGCACGTGCACATGCACAACGATCTGCAATCTGCCAGAAAATAGCTTGCAGATCCATGGTAATTTGAGTGGTGTATGTGTGTGTCGGTGTGAGTGTTATTTAGTGTGTGTGTGTGTGTGTTATTTACTGTGTGTGTGTGCATGTACGTTATTTAGTGTGCATCTGTGTGCCTGTGTTATTTAGTGTGCATCTGTGTGCGTGTTTGTGTGTGTGATGTAGTGTGTGTGTGTGTGTGTGTGTTATTTAGTGTGCTTCTCTGTGTGTGCGTGTGTTATTTAGTGTGTGTCTGAGTTATCTACTGTGGATGTGTGTGTGTGTGTGTGTGTGTGTGTGTGCATGTGTGTGTGGAGCCCAGCCCTATAGGAGGACCTGGTACCTTATTAGCCCCTCATTCTAGCGTGACTCAGGGTGTCACCACGCAGCCCAGTCACCGGGGCCAGACCTTTTATACTCCCATCAGCCCCAGGACTCTCCTTAAAGCCCAACCCCTGTCCTACACCCCCCTCGCCTCCCCTCCCCTCCCCGCGGCTCCCCTCCCCTCGGCTCCTCTCATCCCTGGAATAAAAAAAAAATCACATCCTCTTCTGTTTCTACTGTACCTTTCTCTCTCTCTCTCTCTCTCTCTCTCTCGCACACACACACTCACTCCTATCCTCTCCCCTCCTCCCCCCTCCTCCCTCCTCCCCCCTCTCCCCCCTCCCCCCTCTCCCCCCTCCCCCCCAAGTCTTTGTCTCGGCTCCATTGTGTTTCTCTGTTGGCTGCCGTCTCACACAGATATGATGTCAGGTGTTCTTTCAGGACATTAAATAAGTCAGTGTTTTATGTTATTGCCTTGCAGGGACATAGGCGACACACCCACACACCACAGGCACACACGCATGCGTGCACACACACACACACACACAGGCACACACACAGGTGCACAGGAACACACACACACACACACACAAATCTCACCAAAACGGACCACTGTGTGTGTGCGAGAGAGCGATAGCTGGGGGCTGGTGACCACAGGGAAGTTTCACCGCCATATCATCTTGACCGCCCCACTATCCCACAACACCCACCTCTATTCTGTTAGGGGACACACCTGCAACCTCAAAGCATTGTGTGTGTGTGTGTGTGTGTTTGACAGTGTGTGCATGCATGTAGGTGGGTGGGGGGATAGTGAAAAGCTTGAATGAGCACGAACAGAGCACTGACATGCTGAGTCTGTGCTGCTCCAGGCTGTGCCAGTAGGCCTGCCAGTCAAACGTTGAAACACACACAGCAGGAGCCGGACCAGAACATGATGCATGTGCATGTGCGTAAGTAAGAGTGTGTGTGTGTGTGTGTGTGTGTGTGTGTGTGTGTGTGTGTGTGTGCATACATGTGTGTGCATGTGTTTGTTCTTTGAATAATCTGAAAAAGTGGATTGAAGGCAATGGTCCAAAACAGAGCGTTGAGAAGTGTGAGCAGCATGTGTGTGTGTGTGTGTGTGTGTGTGTGTGTGCATGTGTGTGTGCACATATGTGTGTTCTGTAGTCACTGCAACACAATGTGATAAAGAGGAACCAGAGAGCTCGTCTCACCTCATGCTTGCCCTTCATCCTGCAGATCCTGATGTCGTTCTTGTTGGACTCCCACGTTCTCTTCTGCACACAAAAACACACACACACACACACAACGCTTTTAAGAGCCGGTTATATCCCCCAAGGTCGGGAAAGAAAATTAATTTTGTGAACAAGGGAACAAGGGAAGTACTGTATTTATTCAGTACTGTATTTATTCTTTCTTTTTCTTCTTTTTATTTTTATTTTTTTGGAGACCTACAGTATATTTTGTCTTGGAAAGTTTTCTAGCAAGTTCTCACCTTGCTGTAGAACATCTCTTCTCCTGCCACATTGTCCAGCTCCACACGAAACAAATCATCCCTGGGACAGAGAGAGAGAGAGAGAGAGAGAGAGAGAGAGAGAGAGAGAGAGAGAGAGAGAGAGAGAGAGAGAGAGAGAGAGAGAGAGAGAGAGACAGAAAATTCAAATTCATAAACTCCTTTATTTCAATTATTTTACTTTAGTACCAAGAGAACAAATCATCCCTGGGAGATAAAGAGAGAGAGAGAGAGAGAGAGAGAGAGAGGGAGGGGGGGGGGGAGAGAGAGAGAGAGAGAGAGAGAGAGAGAGAGAGAGAGAGAGAGAGAGAGAGAGAGAGAGAGGAAGGGGGGGAGAGACAGAGAGAGAGAGAGGGAAGGGGGGGGGGGACAGAGAGAGAGAGAGAGACAGAGAGAGAGGGAGGGGGGGGGACAGAGAGAGAGAGAGAGAGAGAGAGAGAGAGGGAGGGGGGGGGAGACAGAGAGAGAGAGAGAGACAGAGAGAGAGGGAGGGGGGGACAGAGAGAGAGAGAGAGAGAGAGGGAGGGGGGGGGAGACAGAGAGACAGAGAGAGAGACAGAGCGAGAGAGAGAGAGAGAGAGAGAGAGGGAGGGGGGACGGAGACAGAGAGAGAGAGAGAGAGAGAGAGGGGGGGGGAGAGAGAGAATGCTAAGGGTGATGCAAGACACTGCAACACTACAATAAAACAGTTCTATGGACAAATGTACAACACACTGTTTGTTTTGCTCACTCAGTACCGTCTGCATCAACTGGGACTTTGCTTCAGATGCAAACCGCTGGCAGCGTTATTCAAACAGGTTAGAATATCATTGACTATTCTGCATTGCGCTGCTAAAATAACTGTACGCACGTGTGCAAACAGCACATGTGCAGGTTCGTATGTAAAATTATTTTCGAAATGCGCCGCGGTCTGTCATAACGGGGAACAGCTGCGCCGCGCGCCGC
>JAOPHQ010002782.1:0-15480 GCA_030340625.1 Merluccius polli | reverse complement strand
GCTACGTAATGAGACTTTACACTAGGCTACTTAATGAGACTTTACACTAGGCTACTTAATGAGACTTTACACTAGGCTACGTAATGAGACTTTACACTAGGCTACTTAATGAGACTTTACACTAGGCTACTTAATGAGACTTTACACTAGGCTACTTAATGAGACTTTACACTAGGCTACGTAATGAGACTTTACACTAGGCTACTTAATGAGACTTTACACTAGGCTACGTAATGAGACTTTACACTAGGCTACGTAATGAGACTTTACACTAGGCTACTTAATGAGACTTTACACTAGGCTACTTAATGAGACTTTACACTAGGCTACGTAATGAGACTTTACACTAGGCTACGTAATGAGACTTTACACTAGGCTACTTAATGAGACTTTACACTAGGCTACGTAATGAGACTTTACACTAGGCTACGTAATGAGACTTTACACTAGGCTACGTAATGAGACTTTACACTAGGCTACTTAATGAGACTTTACACTAGGCTACTTAATGAGAACTTTACACTAGGCTACTTAATGAGACTTTACACTAGGCTACTTAATGAGACTTTACACTAGGCTACGTAATGAGACTTTACACTAGGATACGTAATGAGACTTTACACTAGGATACTTAATGAGACTTTACACTAGGCTACGTAATGAGACTTTACACTAGGCTACGTAATGAGACTTTAGGCTACGTAATGAGACTTTACACTAGGCTACTTAATGAGACTTTACACTAGGATACGTAATGAGACTTTACACTAGGCTACGTAATGAGACTTTACACTAGGCTACTTAATGAGACTTTACACTAGGCTACTTAATGAGACTTTACACTAGGCTACTTAATGAGACTTTACACTAGGCTACTTAATGAGACTTTACACTAGGCTACTTAATGAGACTTTACACTAGGCTACTTAATGAGACTTTACACTAGGCTACGTAATGAGACTTTACACTAGGCTACTTAATGAGACTTTACACTAGGCTACTTAATGAGACTTTACACTAGGCTACTTAATGAGACTTTACACTAGGGCTACGTAATGAGACTTTACACTAGGCTACTTAATGAGACTTTACACTAGGCTACTTAATGAGACTTTACACTAGGATACGTAATGAGACTTTACACTAGGCTACGTAATGAGACTTTACACTAGGCTACGTAATGAGACTTTACACTAGGCTACGTAATGAGACTTTACACTAGGCTACGTAATGAGACTTTACACTAGGCTACGTAATGAGACTTTACACTAGGATACTTAATGAGACTTTACACTAGGATACGTAATGAGACTTTACACTAGGCTACTTAATGAGACTTTACACTAGGCTACGTAATGAGACTTTACACTAGGCTACTTAATGAGACTTTACACTAGGCTACTTAATGAGACTTTACACTAGGCTACTTAATGAGACTTTACACTAGGCTACTTAATGAGACTTTACACTAGGCTACTTAATGAGACTTTACACTAGGCTACGTAATGAGATTTTACACAGGTTTAGGGTTTCCCTATTAGGGTTAGGGTTTCCTATTAGGGTTGGGTTTTAGGGTTAGGGGTTATAACCTTGATGGGCCCTTTGAGGATGAGCCCTTCTTGAATAACTTTTGCTCTGAAGGTGGTAGAGACATGTAAGTTGGCTCCGTCCACTAATTTGGGGATGCCCGTTTCAACTGAGTTTCTACGTCAACTGGAAGTAGAAACCACTTCCGTACCTATGTATGACACATATCTCCAGAGAGAATATCCTGCATGGTCTGGGCCACATCATTGGGAAGAGTGGACCTTTGATTGCTCAATGTTTTTCCACACTTATTAGATTCATATAGCATATTAGCAAGATAATAATTACATATCATTTAATGTAAAAGTACACAAAAGTGAATATCCAAATATTCAGGCTCAGCCCTAGTGTACATGTCATTCTTAAGTTTCAACAAACAATCAAACAAACATGGTCGTTTGTTTTCATGAACAGCCGACTGGTGCATCACTCTTTAAGGAATTGTGGGACAGTATCATCTCCTTTCCTTTAGTTAAGGATGGTCCAGTGTACCATATGCTAAAGGAGATAAGAAAGGAAGCATTGAAGCACCTTTTCTTAGCATTTAGAGAATTCAACCAGCTCTTATGGCTGCCACTTAGATACTTCCAGGTTATTGACTCAGTGAGGAACCTTCCTAAGCAAAAAAAAACAACTATGACAAACCTCAAGTTTGTCTATGTATAGTCAAACTCAAAAAGTCACTGCATACAGAAAGGGAAATAATCTGACAGGGAGGAATAGAGAGGTAGATGTTTATGTTCTTGTTTAACCAGACTGTTGAACTTTGTTTATGCCTCTGTAACAAATATGTAGATCATATTGAAGTGAAAACAGTCACTTCATGTTTGAGCCATTTTTAAACCGTTTTCAGAAAAAAAACCCCAGAGATAACAGATTTCCATATTTATTGGTCACAGTGTAGGAATACAGTGATGATGAAAAACCTACATTATCACACCTACATTAACACTTGGCAACAGCGACTGTTCTTCTGCACAGCAGGAACGGTGCATGAGGGGGTTAGGTTTCCAGCACATTGTGTAGCATGGTACATCACTTCATGCATTCATATTGAGGCAGGAGAACTGTCTTGATGTTGACAATTAAAGTCATAAATTACAGTGATAGTTTCAAGTGTTTAAACAATTCCCAATATGTAAATTGAAGTGAACATCTGCCAACTCATATTACAATAGATCCAGGGACTTTAAAAATTGTGTTTTATAAAAGGCACTTTTGAAATGACCTCCATCACCCTCAAAGTTCTTTAAAATGTGACGAGAAAATGTAATGTAATGTGTGTATATATATATATATATATATATACACATATATATATATATATATACACACACACACATTTTCTTTCTACAAAATCTCATTGTCATGTACATGAGAGGTTACTTGGAACATTGTTGACTATGGAGGAGGAGGTTTAATGCACATGTGCCTGCTAAAGTAATGTTTTATTACTAAAAGTGAATATTCATTTAATCTAAGGATTTACACACTGGCTCAAGAGATACCAAGACAGTCACACATTCTCACACACACACGCAAAATGGCACAAAAAGCTTTAAATATATTTCTTCTCCTTCATATAATAACATATGAATACTATAAAATCTAAATTACAAACATTAGTGTATTAGTATTCCTTTCCAACAATGGAAACCCCACACACCTTATTGTCAATAGTTTTCATTCTTCCCAGTGTACTGGATTACCAGTACGATTGATTGATAAGCACTTACTACAATGCGATTCCAAAAGGATGCACAAATAGTGATACTGGTATCGGATATCGTTCCATTACCGGGTATAAAACTATTGGCGAATATGCCCAAAAAAAGTCAAACACCAATATCTACATCATTTGTCGGTTACTATAGAAAGCAATTTCATTTTCCACTTGCTTGACAATGATAGGTGAGAATGTATCTAATGGAGATTAATGGATCATAACTGAAAGTAATTATGCTGCAATGAATAAACAAATCCAAGTTAGTGTTGTAGTCAGGGCTGTAGTACTCAAGTCCGATCTTGGTCTCGAGACCAATTTTTGATGGTCTTGGTCTCGTCTTGGACTCCGAGTGAATTTGACTTGGTCGTGAATCAGTTTCGGATGAATTGGTCTCGGAAGACTCGCTCTGAGAAGAGACCAAAGCCATGTTCGAAATTGCAAAGCTAGTTTTTACTACTGTATTACCCAACAGCGAATGCTTAAATACTCAGAGAAGTTGATATGGTATCTAGCCATATCATCAAGTGACATTACGTTGGCTTCTCCAAAAATTGCATATTCTTGCCCGGCAATCGATATAATGGTAACCGTGGTCATTCAATATCACTGACCTTGGGAAAGGCTCAACACAGTGGGCAGAGTGAGGTTACTGTGGCTAAATTATGATTCCCCCAAATTGTCACATCAGCCAATGATTGATATATTTTACAGTATGTAATAATCTGTATGATGACACAGTACATGATCTGTATGGGGGAGTATGCTAAAGCATTAGTCTAGAGTGGTTATATTGAAAAAAATATTTGTTCTGTTGGCCTGCAGTAGAATGGCAGCGGTAAAACTTAAAAAGTTATTGATTGCAATTGAAGGGGAAAGTTTTACATCCAAAACAAAAAAATAAATCAGACAATACACAGGTAGGTAATGATGTCATTGCAGTTGTGGTCTCGACTGGTCTCAGTCAAGGTGTCAAAATGCAGTCGACAGACCTTCAAAATGTGGTCTTAAGACCGGTCTCAAGAGCAAGACCGATCGTGAGTACTACAACACTAGTCCAAGTGTACTTTTATGAACAGATTAGATACTTTGATGAAAATGTGATTAAAGTTCAGGAGTCTAAACTTTAATCACAGTTCAGACTCCTGAAGATGAATCGACTCATCGTTGCAGCCTTACACGCTAGCTCTCCTAGCTCAGCACTAGCTCAGCGGCGCCACGGCCTCGAGGTCCGCCTGAGCCTCGGGGTCTGGCTGCACCAGCCGTGCGCTGAGGAAAGGGCTGAAGAAGAAGTCAAAGCCGAACTGCAGCGCGTGCTGCACAGAGCGTCTCCAGTCCTGCTCGATCTTGAACTGCCGGCGGTGGCGGCGGCCGGCGGGCAGGTGCACATCCCCGCCGCACGACACACAGTGCACCGCCTTCAGCTCGAACACGGGCCACTTGGAGCCCAGGCGGCCCTCCAGCACAGTGCTGAACTCCAGCAGGCTGCCCGCGTCCAGGTGCAACAGCACCGGCCCGAACTCGCTGCTGGCGCGCAGCACAATGTCCTTGGTGGCGTCCTCGTCCTCCACCACGCCGCCGCTGCGCGTCTTGCGCTCCAGTGGCATGCCCATGGTCACCTCAAACTTGTAGCGGTCGAAGCGCTTGACGTGGCACTCGTGCTTGGCCAGCCGCTTCAGCTTGCAGAGGGGGTCCGCGGTGGCGGGCGGCGGGGCGGGGCGGGGAGGGGCTGCGGCGGCGGCGGGGACGGCGGGGCGTTTTTTTTGGCCTCCTCTTTGGTCTCCTCGACGCACGGCGGGTACGCCTCGCCGTACAGACAGCGGACCCAGTCGCCCATGAAGCCCGGCAGCAGGTTGACGACGGCCTGCGCGCCGTTCTCGATGTGCGTCACGCGCGCGTACTTGAAGCGGCCGGTCCAGGTGACGCGGTGGCCCTCCAGGTGGGAGCAGAGCACCTGCGTGCGCGCCATGTTGGCCTCCTTCCAGGCGGCCGGGCCGCACAGGCTGCCGTACTCGGGCCAGGTGAGCGTGGAGTTGTACACCTTCATGCCCTCCGAGCGGTACACATACAGCCAGCAGAAGAGCACCAGGGCACTCAGCCAAACCAGCACCAGCTTCACCACGCTGCTGCCCGTCAGCGAGCGCCACAGCGCCGCGGGGCTGAGGCCGAAGCGCGTCCACAGCCGCAGCACCACGGGCACCGCGCACACCGCCAGCGTCATCGACAGCTTGGCGAGCTCCAGCGCCAGGAGGCACCGCAGCAGCTGCGCCAGCAGCGTGGCGGCCACGCCCAGCGACAGCACGGGCAGCGCGAACACAAAGAGGAGGTAGCCCACGCAGGTGCGCACCAGCCCAATGGCGCTGGAGTTCTGCAGGAAGACCAGGCACAGCTCACACCAGGCGAAGCACACCAGGTAGGGCACCAGGCACAGGTAGGTGCCCCTGAAGCCCCGCAGCCGGGCCATGCAAAACAGCAGGTAGAAGAGATGGCCGTACAGGACGCAGGGCAGGCCCAGATTCAGAGCCAGCATCTCGCCCAGGGGCACGCGCACCAGCGAGGCCCCCAGGGCCCGCAGGAACCCCAGGGAGTCGGGGAGGAGGTGGCTGAGGGAGCAGGCCCCCGAGAGGACCTCCGTGAGCAGCGCGCGGCGGGCGAAGAGCTGGGCAGAGGCGTGCAGGCTGAGGAAGGAGGTGACGGTGAAGAAGAAGGCCACGGTGGCCAGCTCCGAGCAGGGGATCCACGTCTTGTCAGCCACGGGAAAGGAGAACACCACGAACACCACAGACAGCAGGAAGTACCTGCGCAAAACAAAAACCACATTTACATATTATCCATCCATCTGTCTTTGCTTAATGTTGGCTATAAACTCAACCACATTAAAACGTTTTCACCCCAAAACTAAGCCCGCACGTCAATTGCGTCTGCGGCATTGACAGTTATGACTTCTTGCTCTTGCAATGAAAAACCGAAAACAAACTATTTGTATTTCATTGTGCCAAGGAGGGGCTGAGGAGAACAACTGTGAATGTGTGAACATTAAGGGGGGGGTGGAGGTGTGCTTACAGGTAGGGCTCTAGGTGGGTCCAGCCAAAGTTGGTTTCCGCCTGCTCCATGTCCAGCCCAGGTTCGAAATGGGCCAACAGGTCAGTTAGGGCCCGGAAATTCTCCCACGCCTTTGAGTTCTGGAGAGAAATACTTTTCATATTTATATATCCCTTGCGGAGGGAAGAGATGTGTGGCTAGGGTGGTCCAACTCCCGGCTGAAAGGTACTGGGTTCGATCCCCACTGTCCACAGTGCACATATAGGCATCGTAGAGCAAGATGCCTAATTCCTACGTTAATGACATCTCCGAATTCACACACAAGCCCTTCTGGATAAAAGTGTCTGCTAAATAACTAGATATAGTAGTAGTAAATTAGTATAGTATTTTACAATATAGTATTATACAAAGAGTGATTTTGTTTTTCCACAAAAAACCTCTGACCCTCTGAGCCTCACCTGGAAGACACGCAGCGTGCAGATGACCATGGAGAAGAAAGAGAGGTAGAAGACCAGCAGGGGGATGAGAAAGACAAAAAACTCCACGGTGAGGTTGGAGATGATGAAGAAGAACACAAGGGCGTTGACATGGTGTGTCGGGATGAGGGCGCTTAGCCACTGCATGCCGGCGCGCGACGCCCAGTCGATCAGGTGCTCCTTGATCTCCAACAGTGCGTGCAGGGGGAACTTCAGCACCTGTGGGTGGGTGGGTGGGGGGCAAGAAAAGAGTATGGTAAGTATGGTTTCTTGCAGTGTTCCTCAACACACAGAAGGACCACCTTGGGGCATTGGGAGTCGAGTCATTACGAATGTGTTTTGATGAATGAGAAGAAATGTTGAGGTACTGCGGTCTGGAACCAATAGGGGACTAATCTGGCATCGTTATAGCTGAACTTCTGATACAGCAGTCCTACTATATTATAGCAGAACTTGTGATCCGCAAGTCCTACTATGTTATAGCAGAACTTGTGATCCGCAAGTCCTATGTTATAGCAGAACTTGTGATCCGCAAGTCCTATGTTATAGCAGAACTTGTGATTCAGCAGTCCTAGTATGTTATAGCAGAACTTGTGATCCAGCGGTCCTACTATGTTATAGCAGAACTTGTGATCCAGCAGTCCTACTATGTTATAGCAGAACTTGTGATCCAGCAGTCCTACTATGTTATTATAGCAGAACTTGTGATCCAGCAGTAATATTTTATAGCAGAACTTGTGATCCAGCAGTCCTACTATGTTATAGCAGAACTTGTGATCCAGCAGTCCTACTATGTTATAGCAGAACTTGTGATCCAGCAGTCCTACTATGTTATAGCAGAACTTCTGGGGGGAGACTGCACAGAGCCTGGGCCAGAAACCAGGAACTGCAAGGGGTGCATTACGCCATGTTTCCTGTTTCGTCACAGAGATATTCTACCAAAGTATGATGTTCTTACTCATTTTCACAAGTGGATGAAGCTTTCAGAAGAGGATTTTAATATGTTTAATTCTACAGTGGCCAGTCTATATGGTGTTACTTTTTTAACAGTTTACTACTGCTGGTCCTACTGCTCATGGTTACGCGCATACAGAACCCCGCCACCAGCAACATGATCAGTCGACACAAATATGAAGAAAAAAAGAAAACGAAACTCCCTGTTCACCCAAATTTGAGCTTGTCTGCCATCTGACTTTTTTTAAATCTTAAATTATTAATCTAAAGTCTGATTTGTTAGACTAATGGGGGACAGACGGAGCATACCTTCTGGTGCAGGGGAAGATCATCTGGGTTCTTCACAGCTTCATCATCGTCATCGTCACCTCCTGCTCCAGCCATGACGGCTGACGGAGCGATGCCCTGCGCGTACTTCTTGGTCATCTCCACGAAGTCGTCCAGACCCACGTGACGGGCGGCTAAAGGGAGGGACAGCTTGTAAGATAGACACAACCTAGAAGAATATATAACTACGATTGACTACAACTGCTTGCAAGTGTAAATACACAACTGAACTAACTTTTAGTTAGCAGAATTCAAAATCATGCCTTATGCATACGCACGTTCAATAACAATATTGTAATCGACAATAACCCAGAATATGTATTTGCCTAACGAAGATAATCTTTACAAATGAAAACAATTCAAAAAATGGAACCCACCTTCGCTGTTGACCAGGCTTTCCAGAACTCTCCGTTGCTTCTGTGCTGAGCTGGAGAGAGGGCCCGGCGAGGCTGGCTCCCCTGTAGCAAGAGTACATATTCATAATGAACATGAATGAACATGAACATCAGACATGGCAACACGAATACCACGTCACAACCTGACAACAAGTAAAAACAGTTTTTGTTTATTTTATTTAAAAGGGACCAATGCACCATACCAGATTATAGCTTTAAGATAATTCGAAAGCACAATAACAAACAGTATAGTCTAAAGAAGACATAATACAGATAAATACTAGAAAGAACACACAAGACCAAATACCAAGCTACACATAATAGCAGATCACAAATGTATGCTTGTCAGCTAAAAGCAAGTCATAAAGACCGTAGACAGTTGTGGCCACATTCAAGGTTAGGCTAGTCATTCTATCACTCATTCTATCACATGCACAATTCATATTGAGACAGCGAAGAATGTGTATGGCGTCAATGTAATTGCCCAATGTAAATCCACATTTAATACACTTTGCACAATCAACGTTAATACATTTGTTACTGCACGCCTTGCAGGGCAAGAAGGAAAACGGAGGCCTGCCTAGTGCCTTGTTCTCAAGTAGACTATGCAAAACACCTGTAAATGTAGTGCTTGTGGTTATTTGCATATAAAAATAGGCCAACAAAATGTGGTCACTGTTGGCATGTGTTGAGATGTTGGTTGGTTGGTTGTTGGTGGACTGTCAGCTGTCATTCGCACGCAATCTAGATTCATTTGACTGTCAAGATCCCTGGTCTGATATCTTTTATCATATCTTCCATAATTTCTTCTTTGAATGATTTCAAATTGATTTAATTTCACATATTTATTTTGGTGTATTTTTATCTTGTTGTTGGAATGCATAAAAAAATTTGTGCATTTGGCAAATAAAGCCTCTTGAATGTGAGCGCAGTCTGGTGGCTATACCTGGCTGTGTGTGTGTGGTGACCTGGCCCCTCATTTATCAAAGTTGCGTAAGAAGAAATCTGTGCGTAAACCATGCGTACGCAGTTTTTCGACAAAATGTGGGATTTATCCATTTGTTCTTGGCTTGAAAATGTGCGTATTTTAGGAGAAAATGTACGCACAGTGTCTGACCATGCGTACGCATAGCAAGCGGTAGAGTGAAAAGGAAAATCACCAGAAAGAAATTGCAAACATGACCAGGTAATGCTTTTGACCAACTTACAAATACAATTTCCCCCCGGAAAGTAACATGATTTTCAATGACACAATCGATGTAGTCCTACACCTAAAGTAGGCCTATACAAACATTGTATCAAGTAAGATTCGATATAAGATAATTGGACTATGACTACTACTATATCTAAAATGACGGGCAGCTGTAGGAGGTGCATGCGTCAAATGGTTGATCTAGCGTTGTTAGAAGATGTGGTGGCGGGGGCTGATCTAGCGATATTAGAGGATGTGGTGGGGGGCTGATCTAGCGTTGTTAGAGGAAGTGGTGGGGGCTGTGGGCTGCGTAAGAAGAAGTAAGCGTGTTTTCAGGTGTCCAATCCTCTCCACCCTCAGATTTTGGCTACCGGCACATCTCAGGGAGAGTTAGAAGATATAGCAGGAGTTTCCCAGCCTTTCCCAGTTTAATGCCTGGCTTCAGTCCTTGCCGGTATCATCACTTTACGCACACAGTATATTCAAGTTGTTGCATCTGTTGTCTGTTGTCTCTTGTATCGGTCTGAACCTATATAAAGAGGGACTTCTAATCCAACATTTCCAAACATCATAGGAGTTGTAGACTGAAATCACAATCCAACAATGAATTCAATTACGTAAACAGAAATGCACTCGCAAATGACGCTGGCGATGCGCATCTCTAGAGGTCTTGGTCAGCCTCAGCCCCACCAGTTTGGCATTCACACTCAACTCTGACTCCGTTTACCGCAAAACACACTCGCTCCCATGCCACATTATTTAGTTTACAAGAGAGCACGGCAGAAAGTGTACCAAGCAGTGTCCTCTACTTTGATTAAACTTCTGTCACAAGAACTTATATTTCACTACACTAACTTATATTTCACTATACTATTAATTTTCTTTATTTATTCTTTGGATTTTCCCAATTACTCTTCCAATCCATTCAACTATTTAATCGGCTATTTCCATTTTGTCATATTCAATCACATATTTCCCGTGGACCATATATGGTCATTTATGGGTGTAAATGTATGGTAATGAGCCAAGCGGGCACGAGCATAAGGATTTAGACGACCAGGTATTTATCAAGGGAAATTGCGCACCGGTGTGCGTACCACAAGACCAAGAACAAACTTTCTAAATTTCATGCGTACGATAGGATTTAGAACTTTTTCTTGATAACCAGGGGAGGACCAGACCCTGTGTTCCTGGTGGCTGTACCTGGCCTGTGTGTGTGTGGTGACCAGGGGAGGACCAGACCCTGTGTTCCTGGTGGCTGTACCTGGCTGTGTGTGTGTGGTGACCAGGGAAGGACCAGACCCTGTGTTCCTGGTGGCTGTACCTGGCTGTGTGTGTGTGGTGACCAGGGAAGGACCAGACCCTGTGTTCCTGGTGGCTGTACCTGGCTGTGTGTGTGTGGTGACCAGGGGAGGACCAGACTCTGTGTTCCTGGTGGCTGTACCTGGCTGTGTGTGTGTGGTGACCAGGGGAGGACCAGACTCTGTTCCTGGTGGCTGTACCTGGCTGTGTGTGTGTGGTGACCAGGGGAGGACCAGACCCTGTGTTCCTGGTGGCTGTACCTGGCTGTGTGTGTGTGGTGACCAGGGGAGGACCAGACTGTTCTCCTGGTGGCTGTACCTGGCTGTGTGTGTGTGGTGACCAGGGGAGGACCAGACCCTGTGTTCCTGGTGGCTGTACCTGGCTGTGTGTGTGTGGTGACCAGGGGAGGACCAGACCCTGTGTTCCTGGTGGCTGTACCTGGCTGTGTGTGTGTGGTGACCAGGGGAGGACCAGACTGTTCTCCTGGTGGCTGTACCTGGCCTGTGTGTGTGTGGTGACCAGGGGAGGACCAGACCCTGTGTTCCTGGTGGCTGTACCTGGCTGTGTGTGTGTGGTGACCAGGGGAGGACCAGACTCTGTGTCTCCTGGTGGCTGTACCTGGCCTGTGTGTGTGTGTGGTGACCAGGGGAGGACCAGACCCTGTGTTCCTGGTGGCTGTACCTGGCTGTGTGTGTGTGGTGACCAGGGGAGGACCAGACCTGTGTCTCCTGGTGGCTGTACCTGGCTGTGTGTGTGTGGTGACCAGGGGAGGACCAGACCCTGTGTTCCTGGTGGCTGTACCTGGCTGTGTGTGTGTGGTGACCAGGGGAGGACCAGACCCTGTGTTCCTGGTGGCTGTACCTGGCTGTGTGTGTGTGGTGACCAGGGGAGGACCAGACCCTGTGTTCCTGGTGGCTGTACCTGGCTGTGTGTGGACCCTTTCCACGTTCTCCAGGAGCTCCGATGCGGCCACCTCCTTCTTCTTCTCCGGGTTCAGCTTCCAGTACATGAGCAAGGCAGCCTTTCTCACGCCCCTCTCGAAGCGTGTCTCCGTGCACAGCTTCTTCACCTCTTCATAGTTCTCCGATGTGATACCTGATGCACACACACACACACACGCGCATACACACACACACACACACACGATTAATCGAATCACAATCAATTAATCGATTGATTTATTTTCTGTCGATCAACTAATCGACTTATCGTTACAAGGGACGATCTCAGAAGAAGGACCGGCAGCACCTTTCCTGGCGGCCAGGCATCGCTGCAGCTGCTTGACGGCGTCCTTGCGGCCCTGCTTAGCCGCCTGCAGCAGCCAGGTCACCGCTCGGCAGCTATTCAGCTCCTCGTCTCTCTCCTCCGCCACCGCCAGGAAGTAGCGCCCCATCTGGGTCACACACACACACACTTAGCTCCCGCAGGCATTGTCCTGACTTAGCTGACACACCGTGTTCAAGACAACTAGAAAAAAATTTGCTCCAACTTATTTATAATGAATTGAACGGTTATCCAATTCGGAATAACAGGGTCATAAATGTGGGAATAATTTCAGAGCTCCAGGTTTGTGATTATATAAAAGTGTTTTTTGACGTTTTAACACGTGTAATTATGCCATGTGTTTGTATCGTTTACAAACGTCTCCGCTCCTCTCTTCTTCAAGTTTACTTTAGAAAAACATAAATTCCTGCTGAATATATTTTTTGTATGCAGCAATGAGCCACAATATTCTTTTGGGGCATCCATTTGTTTGTTCCCCCTCCAGTTAACTTCCAACATTATTTTGGAAGTTGGAAATCTCCAAGTTTAAATCTCCTCGTTCTGAGTTGTCTCAAACTCGGTAATAACCTTGTGTCCTATCATACAGTTCGTTCCATTACACAGATGGTCAAGGTGGACAGCCGTTTTCTTTGCGGATTGCACACATGATTTGAAGTAGAGGAAGCACTTGTTGATTTACCCTGGATTGAGCCCTGGCATCTCCAGACTTTGCCCTCTCCTGCAGCTCCTCGAAGCTGAGCTCCTCCTCTGGCTCCTCTGTTAGGAGAGAGAAGAATGTCCAATAAAACTACTAAATACTACTATACTTTGACATTTGCGGAAAACATTTGTAAGCCACTTTTTGTAACACATTTGAAACACATGAAATGTCAACAAAAAAACTATTACTATAAACTATAAACTACGTATTTTCACCAAGGTACAACTCTCCTATACACCTTGCACACACACGCACAAGCACAGGCATTCACACACATACCTGTGTGGTCAGCCTCCACTGAGCATGTGCAAAGCCATGCCTTGAGCATGACTCAGACGGAAATAACCCAGAGGGAAGCCCCAACCCTCTTAAACACTTTGTAAACTTGAGATATATGAAGCTAAATCATTTTGAGAGAGGTATAAGATGGTGTTGATGGTTACACTGTGTCCTGACATGGATGTTTAGTACATGAGCTCAACTGCAAACCTCAATTAATTTATTTCAGCTGTCCATCAATCTTCACATTAGATTGAGTCTTAGATTTTAAATGATGTGAAGATTTAGATTACCGAGTAGATATTAGTGTAAATAGTTCTGTTGGTGTTAAATTGATGAGGTTCACATCTACCAGGAAGCTGCCAAGATCACTTCACAACTAACTGACCAACTGAGTTTGTAGCATTCAAAATTGTGGATGTATGTCCAAAGGGCCACAGGGTGTATGGAGCACAGAGACAAGATAGAGGTCAGCCATCTTGGTCTGTCCTGTGTAATGTCTGATCCAGGATCCGGCAGTAACTTCTTCGATCTGTCTGGCATGGTGCTGCTCTCGTATCCCATCTCTCACACGGAGGCTGAGCTCTAAAATCAATGTTCGTTTAGCAACATAAACAGCCATGCTAATGTCATATAATACTCATGTTTAGACACACTCATCCTAATATGTGAACACACACACACACACACACACACACACACACACACACACACACACACACACACACACACACACACACACACACACACACACACACACACACACACACACACACACACACACACCTGCCCCATCCTTATTTGTCCTTGTAAGCTATGCTTCAATTCTGCTTTATTTCATTACAGCTCTCTTTTTCCTTTCCAAGGGAGAAAAGTCTTTATTCGTAAAGCCCACACAAAAGAGGTGTTTGCCAATTCAAAAGCCAAAGCCTTAGGTTCCACACTTCCCACTCATAAGCTATATTTTGCAGCCACTGCTGGAAAAGTCACTGCTGGAGATGCAACAAAGCAGGACAGGATTTCCCAGAATGGCTCAGAGCTCTGTCTAAACTCTGTATCCTCTCCTTTGGTCAGTGAAACATGAGACTGCCAGGAAGGAAGCTGTGGAAAGATGGCCATCACCAGACAGGTTTTTTTTCTTCCATCCAAGTCAGCAACTTAGATGTATTTTTTGTTGTTGTTTTTTTTCTCTGTTTTAGCCATTTAGTAGTCTGTCTTATTTAAAGTGTAGTGTTTCCCCTACATGCATTCAGAAGTGGCACAGCACCGCCACTGGATTACTAGTGTCACTGCAATCAGCCATGCAAAAAAAAAAAAAATATTAAAAAGGATGGTAGGCACCCCAAATTATATTTGTTTTATTTAAAAACATATATAATAGGTGCCCCTATCTGCACCCCCCTCAATTGTTACATTGTCATTATTGTCAGAGAAATAACGTAGAAAGATACTGACAGCAAAACAGTGTTCTGCTAGAGAAGAGTAACAAACGCATGATGATATACTGTAGGTGGAATTAGCTCACAAATGGCTTTAGACTAAATGAAGGATATAAAAAGACAGAGTAAAACCAGTGACTTAACAATAGAAAGCAGCCTACATGTTTATGTAGAAGAGACGCAACAGTATTTATGAAACCCAAACTGTAGGATGGCTACAGACTGAAAACCCTAACCCTAACATTAATGCCAAACAAAATCACACCATTTCTATTGGAATGCAGCATCACAGCCCAACTGGAATCATTGATCACACTAAAACCTGTCTGCACCCACGCACATCAACACCATGCATGTTGAGTGTGTACATACCTCAGCAGGGAAAACAAAATCTTAGGGGAAACACTGAAGTGACTTTCAGTGAATTCAGATACAGATGAAGAGGCGTGGGTTACGCTTCTTGCTCAAGGGTGCCTACGGTGTAGGTAGTGGACATTGGAGATCGAACCCAGAACCTTCCCGGTGAGTTGAACCCTGAAGCTACAAGACGACCAGACTAGCTGTTGTGGTAAAAAATCTCAACTAGGGCTCTGCAGTGACAACATTGCAGTTCGTTAAAACTAGAGGCAGAAAGCTTCTGGTTTGCACCATTTCTTGCGCAAGAGGAAGACGAAGATGCGAATTGGTTTTAACGCGCGTGTGTTAACATGTTCCTCACCTGGTTCTGAGATGGAGGCAGAGCGCGATGGAGACCCTCCAGGACCGGCAGGCCCAGCAGGG
>JAOPHQ010002781.1:0-21166 GCA_030340625.1 Merluccius polli | reverse complement strand
ACTTTCAGCTACTTCTACTATTTCAGATTCTTCTACTATTTCAGCTACTACTACAATTTCAACTACTTCTACTACTTTGATAATTCTACTATTTCAGCTTCTACTACTACTTTCAGATTCTTCTACTATTTCAGCTTCTACTACTACTTTCAGATTCTTCTACTATTTCAGCTTCTACTACTACTTTCAGATTCTTCTACTATTTCAGCTTCCACTACTACTTTCAGATTCTTCTACTATTTCAGCTTCTACTACTACTTTCAGATTCTTCTACTATTTCAGCTTCTACTACTACTTTCAGATTCTTCTACTATTTCAGCTTCTACTACTACTTTCAGATTCTTCTACTATTTCAGCTTCTACTACTACTTTCAGATTCTTCTACTATTTCAGCTTCCACTACTACTTTCAGATTCTTCTACTATTTCAGCTTCTACTACTACTTTCAGATTCTTCTACTATTTCAGCTTCTACTACTACTTTCAGATTCTTCTACTATTTCAGCTTCTACTACTACTTTCAGATTCTTCTACTATTTCAGCTTCTACTACTACTTTCAGCTTCTTCTACTATTTCAGCTTCTACTACTACTTTCAGCTTCTTCTACTATTTCAGCTTCTACTACTACTTTCAGCTTCTTCTACTATTTCAGCTTCTACTACTACTTTCAGCTTCTACTATTTCAGCTTCTACTACTACTTTCAGATTCTTCTACTATTTCAGCTTCTACTACTACTTTCAGATTCTTCTACTATTTCAGCTTCTACTACTACTTTCAGCTTCTTCTACTATTTCAGCTTCTACTACTACTTTCAGCTTCTTCTACTATTTCAGCTTCTACTACTACTTTCAGCTTCTTCTACTATTTCAGCTTCTACTACTACTTTCAGATTCTTCTACTATTTCAGCTTCTACTACTACTTTCAGATTCTTCTACTATTTCAGCTTCTACTACTACTTTCAGCTTCTTCTACTATTTCAGCTTCTACTACTACTTTCAGCTTCTTCTACTACTTTCAGATTCTTCTACTATTTCAGCTTCTACTACTACTTTCAGATTCTTCTACTATTTCAGCTTATACTACTACTTTCAACTTCTTCTACTATTTCAGCTTCTACTACTACTTTCAGATTCT
This sequence comes from Merluccius polli, assembly GCA_030340625.1. Lineage (NCBI taxonomy): Eukaryota > Metazoa > Chordata > Actinopteri > Gadiformes > Merlucciidae > Merluccius > Merluccius polli. Next base: position 20,030 of record JAOPHQ010002781.1, on the reverse strand, counting down.
TCAGATCAATTCATTTTATATTTCTGCTTTGAGCTTATCGTTCAGCTTCCAGCATTCACAAGCGTTTTCTGCAGGAAATGCATTTTCTAGTTTTTATTTTTATTTTTATTTTTATTCTTCTTCCGCCCGTTTTTTGGCACTCTTCTCCTTCTTCATATTTTCAGCTACAGAAACCATTCAAATATCAAAATGTTCATATTTATTACGACATGATGGCTATCTATTCACATTCTTCATATTAATTCAACTTTTCAAATTATTCTACTTTTTCCACCTTTATTTTTCCAATACAAATCAATGGGCGGACGGCGAAGCCGTCCGCCCAGCCTCTTAATTCTTCACATTCTTTACGTCGTAACTAATTCAAATTTCAACCTTTTCCCATCGTTCAAACAATTAAACAAATCTAGAGATTTGTATCCATCTAGCCGTGTTCACGAAATTTCGATAGCTGTTATACTTTTTTCTGTATCGCAGTTTTAGTTTCAAATCGTCATATTCTACCGTTCGTCCCATTGTAACCGGCGGACCTTCCACTGTTTACTTCCGCTGCTTTACGTCGTAACTATTTCAAATTTCAACCGTTTCCCATCGTTCAAACAATTAAACAAATCTAGAGATTTGTATCTATCTAGCCGTGTTCACGAAATTTCGATAGCTGTTATACTTTTTTCTGTATCGCAGTTTTAGTTTCAAATCGTCATATTCTACCGTTCGTCCCATTGTAACCGGCGGACCTTCCACTGTTTAACACGTCGTAACTAATTCATTCACATTTCAACCGCTAACCTTCATTCAAAAAATGTCACTAATCTACAGATTTGTATATTCAATAATAACGATATCCAAACTAAATTTCGATAGCATTTATATTTATTCAGAATCACAGTTTACACATCGATTACACATTGATCTCTGGCCTAACTAAATCAATTCTCAATCGTTTACCTTCGTTCAAAAAATGTACAGACTTGTATATCCCATAATATCCAATCAAAAGGGGTCCACCGATCAAAAGAATCAATGGGTTTCATTAAATTAATCCGAGTTGTGAATAATATCATGTGAAGTCCGTTGCTCACTGTCTGTATGCTGGCTGTCGTAAATCTTCCGCTGCCGTAAAACGACGTTCACGTTAGAGCGTCATGGCGTCACCGCGGAGCTACGGCCGACGGGGGGGGGCGGGGCGGGCAATAGTAACACAAACAAACACACCGCGGACCTACGGGGGGGGCGGGGCGGGCAATAGTAACACAAACAAACACACCGCGGACCTACGGGGGGGGGGGTGCCCGCAATAGTAACACAAACAAACACACCGCGGACCTACAGGGGGGGGGGGTGCCCGCAATAGTAACACAAACAAACACACCGCGGACCTACGGGGGGGGGGTGCCCGCAATAGTAACACAAACAAACACACCGCGGACCTACGGGGGGGGGGGGGGGGGGGGGGGGGGGGGGGTGCCCGCAATAGTAACACAAACAAACACACCGCGGACCTACGGGGGGGGGGGCGCCCGCAATAGTAACACAAACAAACACACCGCGGACCTACGGGGGGGGGGGGGGGGGGGGGGGGCTGCCCCCAATAGTAACACAAACACACCGCGGACCTACGGCCGGGGGGCTGCCCCCAATAGTAACACAAACACACCGCGGACCTACGGCTGGGGGGGGGGGGGGGGGGGGGGGTGCCCGCAATAGTAAATTGTAGTATACATTTATTTTTCCAATATAAATCAATGGGCGGACGGCCGCCCAGCCTCTTATTCTCCCAATGCTTTACGTCGTAACTAATTCAAATTTCAACCGTTTCCCATCGATCAAACAATTAAAGCTATTAGTATTACTAATTCGGCTACTACTACTTTCAGCTACTTCTACTATTTCAGATTCTTCTATTTCAGCTACTTCTACTACTTTCAGATTCTTCTACTATTTCAGCTTCTTCTACTACTTTCAGATTCTTCTACTATTTCAGCTTCTACTACTACTTTCAGATTCTTCTACTATTTCAGCTTCTACTACTACTTTCAGATTCTTCTACTATTTCAGCTTCTACTACTACTTTCAGATTCTTCTACTATTTCAGCTTCTACTACTACTTTCAGATTCTTCTACTATTTCAGCTTCTACTACTACTTTCAGATTCTTCTACTATTTCAGCTTCTACTACTACTTTCAGATTCTTCTACTATTTCAGCTTCTACTTACTTTCAGATTCTTCTACTATTTCAGCTTCTACTACTACTTTCAGATTCTTCTACTATTTCAGCTTCTACTACTACTTTCAGATTCTTCTACTATTTCAGCTTCTACTACTACTTTCAGATTCTTCTACTATTTCAGCTTCTACTACTACTTTCAGATTCTTCTACTATTTCAGCTTATACTACTACTTTCAGATTCTTCTACTATTTCAGCTTCTACTACTACTTTCAGATTCTTCTACTATTTCAGCTTATACTACTACTTTCAGATTCTTCTACTATTTCAGCTTCTACTACTACTTTCAGATTCTTCTACTATTTCAGCTTATACTACTACTTTCAGATTCTTCTACTATTTCAGCTTCTACTACTACTTTCAGATTCTTCTACTATTTCAGCTTATACTACTACTTTCAGATTCTTCTACTATTTCAGCTTATACTACTACTTTCAGATTCTTCTACTATTTCAGCTTCTTCTACTACTTTCAGATTCTTCTACTATTTCAGCTTCTACTACTACTTTCAGATTCTTCAGATCAATTCATTTTATATTTCTGCTTTGCGCTTATCATTCAGCTTCCAGCATTCACACGCGTTTTCTGCAGGAAATGCATTTTCTAGTTATTTTTATTCTTCTTCCGACCGTTTTTTGGCACTCTTCTCCTTCTTCATATTTTCAGCTACAGAAACCATTCAAATATCAAAATGTTCATATTTATTACGACATGATGGCTATCTATTCACATTCTTCATATTAATTCAACTTTTCAAATTATTCTACTTTTTCCACCTTTATTTTTCCAATACAAATCAAAGCCGTCCGCCCAGCCTCTTATTCTTCACATTCTTTACGTCGTAACTAATTCAAATTTCAACCTTTTCCCATCGTTCAAACAATTAAACAAATCTAGAGATTTGTATCCATCTAGCCGTGTTCACGAAATTTCGATAGCTGTTATACTTTTTTCTGTATCGCAGTTTTAGTTTCAAATCGTCATATTCTACCGTTCGTCCCATTGTAACCGGCGGACCTTCCACTGTTTACTTCCGCTGCTTTACGTCGTAACTATTTCAAATTTCAACCGTTTCCCATCGTTCAAACAATTAAACAAATCTAGAGATTTGTATCTATCTAGCCGTGTTCACGAAATTTCGATAGCTGTTATACTTTTTTCTGTATCGCAGTTTTAGTTTCAAATCGTCATATTCTACCGTTCGTCCCATTGTAACCGGCGGACCTTCCACTGTTTAACACGTCGTAACTAATTCATTCACATTTCAACCGCTAACCTTCATTCAAAAAATGTCACTAATCTACAGATTTGTATATTCAATAATAACGATATCCAAACTAAATTTCGATAGCATTTATATTTATTCAGAATCACAGTTTACACATCGATTACACATTGATCTCTGGCCTAACTAAATCAATTCTCAATCGTTTACCTTCGTTCAAAAAATGTACAGACTTGTATATCCCATAATATCCAATCAAAGGGGGTCCACCGATCAAAAGAATCAATGGGTTTCATTAAATTAATCCGAGTTGTGAATAATATCATGTGAAGTCCGTTGCTCACTGTCTATATGCTGGCTGTCGTAAATCTTCCGCTGCCGTAAAACGACGTTCACGTTCGAGCGTCATGGCGTCACCGCGGAGCTACGGCCGACGGGGGGGGGGGGGGGGCGGGGGCGGGGCGCGCAATAGTAACACAAACAAACACCACCGCGGACCTACGGGGGGGGGGGCGCCCGCAATAGTAACACAAACAAACACACCGCGGACCTACGGGGGGGGGGGGTGCCCGCAATAGTAACACAAACAAACACACCGCGGACCTACGGGGGGGGGCGCCCGCAATAGTAACACAAACAAACACACCGCGGACCTACGGGGGGGGGGGTGCCCGCAATAGTAACACAAACAAACACACCGCGGGACCTACGGGGGGGGGGGGGGGCGCCCGCAATAGTAACACAAACAAACACACCGCGGACCTACGGGGGGGGGGGGTGCCCGCAATAGTAACACAAACAAACACACCGCGGACCTACGGGGGGGGGGGGGGGGGGGGGGGTGCCCGCGCCCGCAATAGTAACACAAACAAACACACCGCGGACCTACGGCGGGGGGGGGGGGGGGGCTGCCCCCAATAGTAACACAAACACACCGCGGACCTACGGCTGGGGGGGGGGGGGGGTGCCCGCAATAGTAAATTGTAGTATACATTTATTTTTCCAATATAAATCAATGGGCGGACGGCCGCCCAGCCTCTTATTCTCCCAATGCTTTACGTCGTAACTAATTCAAATTTCAACCGTTTCCCATCGATCAAACAATTAAAGCTATTAGTATTACTAATTCGGCTACTACTACTTTCAGCTACTTCTACTATTTCAGATTCTTCTACTATTTCAGCTACTACTACAATTTCAACTACTTCTACTACTTTGATAATTCTACTATTTCAGCTTCTACTACTACTTTCAGATTCTTCTACTATTTCAGCTTCTACTACTACTTTCAGATTCTTCTACTATTTCAGCTTCTACTACTACTTTCAGATTCTTCTACTATTTCAGCTTCTACTACTACTTTCAGCTTCTTCTACTATTTCAGCTTCTACTACTACTTTCAGATTCTTCTACTATTTCAGCTTCTACTACTACTTTCAGATTCTTCTACTATTTCAGCTTCTACTACTACTTTCAGATTCTTCTACTATTTCAGCTTCTACTACTTTCAGATTCTTCTACTATTTCAGCTTCTACTACTACTTTCAGATTCTTCTACTATTTCAGCTTCTACTACTACTTTCAGCTACTTCTACTATTTTAGCTTCTACTACTACTTTCAGATTCTTCTACTATTTCAGCTTCTACTACTACTTTCAGATTCTTCAGATCAATTCATTTTATATTTCTGCTTTGAGCTTATCATTCAGCTTCCAGCATTCACACGCGTTTTCTGCAGGAAATGCATTTTCTAGTTATTTTTATTCTTCTTCCGCCCGTTTTTTGGCACTCTTCTCCTTCTTCATATTTTCAGCTACAGAAACCATTCAAATATCAAAATGTTCATATTTATTACGACATGATGGCTATCTATTCACATTCTTCATATTAATTCAACTTTTCAAATTATTCTACTTTTTCCACCTTTATTTTTCCAATACAAATCAATGGGCGGACGGCTTAGCCGTCCGCCCAGCCTCTTAATTCTTCACATTCTTTACGTCGTAACTAATTCAAATTTCAACCTTTTCCCATCGTTCAAACAATTAAACAAATCTAGAGATTTGTATCCATCTAGCCGTGTTCACGAAATTTCGATAGCTGTTATACTTTTTTCTGTATCGCAGTTTTAGTTTCAAATCGTCATATTCTACCGTTCGTCCCATTGTAACCGGCGGACCTTCCACTGTTTACTTCCGCTGCTTTACGTCGTAACTATTTCAAATTTCAACCGTTTCCCATCGTTCAAACAATTAAACAAATCTAGAGATTTGTATCTATCTAGCCGTGTTCACGAAATTTCGATAGCTGTTATACTTTTTTCTGTATCGCAGTTTTAGTTTCAAATCGTCATATTCTACCGTTCGTCCCATTGTAACCGGCGGACCTTCCACTGTTTAACACGTAACTAATTCATTCACATTTCAACCGCTAACCTTCATTCAAAAAATGTCACTAATCTACAGATTTGTATATTCAATAATAACGATATCCAAACTAAATTTCGATAGCATTTATATTTATTCAGAATCACAGTTTACACATCGATTACACATTGATCTCTGGCCTAACTAAATCAATTCTCAATCGTTTACCTTCGTTCAAAAAATGTACAGACTTGTATATCCCATAATATCCAATCAAAAGGGGTCCACCGATCAAAAGAATCAATGGGTTTCATTAAATTAATCCGAGTTGTGAATAATATCATGTGAAGTCCGTTGCTCACTGTCTGTATGCTGGCTGTCGTAAATCTTCCGCTGCCGTAAAACGACTTCACGTTCGAGCGTCATGGCGTCATGGCGTGACGCTTGAACCGTGGACCTACGGGGGGGGGGGGGGGTGCCCGCAATAGTAAACACAAACACACCGCGGACCTGCGGTGGGGGGGGGGGGGTGCCCGCAATAGTAACACAAACACACCGCGGACCTGCGGGGGGGGGGTGCCCGCAATAGTAAACACAAACACACCGCGGACCTGCGGGGGGGGGGGGGTGCCCGCAATAGTAAACACAAACACACCGCGGACCTGCGGGGGGGGGGGGGGGTGCCCGCAATAGTAAACACAAACACACCGCGGACCTGCGGGGGGGGGGGGGGGGGGGGTGCCCGCAATAGTAAACACAAACACACCGCGGACCTGCGGGGGGGGGGGGGGGGGGTGCCCGCAATAGTAAACACAAACACACCGCGGACCTGCGGGGGGGGGGGGGCGGGGTGCCCGCAATAGTAAACACAAACACACCGCGGACCTGCGCGGGGGGGGGTGCCCGCAATAGTAAACACAAACACACCGCGGACCTGCGGGGGGGGGGGGGGGGGTGCCCGCAATAGTAAACACAAACACACCGTGGACCTGCGGGGGGGGGGGGTGCCCGCAATAGTAACACAAACACACCGTGGACCTGCGGGGGGGGGGGGGGGGGGGGGTGCCCGCAATAGTAAACACAAACACACCGCGGACCTGCGGGGGGTGCCCGCAATAGTAACATACCGTGGGCCGGGGGGGAATTTCGATAGCATTTATATTTATTAAGAGTTTCACAGTTTAACTGATTCCTTTTCAGTTTACTTCACGTTGACGCTCGAGCGAGGGGACGTTCAGCAGTGTTGCCAGATTGGGCTGCTTTTTGAGGACGTTCAGCAGTGTTGTTACTACTTCAGTTACTTCTACTTCAGCTATTAGTAGGCCTATTAGGCATACTAATTCAGCTACTACTACAATTTCAACTACTTCTACTACTTTCATATTCTTCTACTATTTCAGCTTCTACTAGGCCTGCTACTTTCAGATTCTTCTACTATTTCAGCTTCTACTACTACTTTCAGATTCTTCTACTATTTCAGCTTCTACTACTACTTTCAGCTTCTTCTACTATTTCAGCTTCTACTACTACTTTCAGCTTCTTCTACTATTTCAGCTTCTACTACTACTTTCAGATTTTTCTACTATTTCAGCTTCTACTACTACTTTCAGATTCTTCTACTATTTCAGCTTCTACTACTACTTTCAGATTCTTCTACTATTTCAGCTTCTACTACTACTTTCAGATTCTTCAGATCAATTCATTTTATATTTCTGCTTTGAGCTTATCATTCAGCTTCCAGCATTCACACGCGTTTTCTGCAGGAAATGCATTTTCTAGTTTTTATTTTTATTCTTCTTCCGCCCGTTTTTTGGCACTCTTCTCCTTCTTCATATTTTCAGCTACAGAAACCATTCAAATATCAAAATGTTCATATTTATTACGACATGATGGCTATCTATTCACATTTTTCATATTAATTCAACTTTTCAAATTATTCTACTTTTTCCACCTTTATTTTTCCAATACAAATCAATGGGCGGACGGCGAAGCCGTCCGCCCAGCCTCTTAATTCTTCACATTCTTTACGTCGTAACTAATTCAAATTTCAACCTTTTCCCATCGTTCAAACAATTAAACAAATCTAGAGATTTGTATCTATCTAGCCGTGTTCACGAAATTTCGATAGCTGTTATACTTTTTTCTGTATCGCAGTTTTAGTTTCAAATCGTCATATTCTACCGTTCGTCCCATTGTAACCGGCGGACCTTCCACTGTTTACTTCTGCTGCTTTACGTCGTAACTATTTCAAATTTCAACCGTTTCCCATCGTTCAAACAATTAAACAAATCTAGAGATTTGTATCTATCTAGCCGTGTTCACGAAATTTCGATAGCTGTTATACTTTTTTCTGTATCGCAGTTTTAGTTTCAAATCGTCATATTCTACCGTTCGTCCCATTGTAACCGGCGGACCTTCCACTGTTTAACACGTCGTAACTAATTCATTCACATTTCAACCGCTAACCTTCATTCAAAAAATGTCACTAATCTACAGATTTGTATATTCAATAATAACGATATCCAAACTAAATTTCGATAGCATTTATATTTATTCAGAATCACAGTTTACACATCGATTACACGTTGATCTCTGGCCTAACTAAATCAATTCTCAATCGTTTACCTTCGTTCAAAAAATGTACAGACTTGTATATCCCATAATATCCAATCAAAAGGGGTCCACCGATCAAAAGAATCAATGGGTTTCATTAAATTAATCCGAGTTGTGAATAATATCATGTGAAGTCCGTTGCTCACTGTCTGTATGCTGGCTGTCGTAAATCTTCCGCTGCCGTAAAACGACTTCACGTTCGAGCGTCATGGCGTCATGGCGTGACGCTTGAACCGTGGACCTACGGGGGGGGGGGGGGGGGGTGCCCGCAATAGTAACACAAACACACCGCGGACCTGCGGGGGGGGGGGGGGGGGTGCCCGCAATAGTAAACACAAACACACCGCGGACCTGCGGGGGGGGGGGGGTGCCCGCAATAGTAACACAAACACACCGCGGACCTGCGGGGGGGTGTGCCCGCAATAGTAACACAAACACACCGCGGACCTGCGCGGGGGGGGGGGGGTGCCCGCAATAGTAACACAAACACACCGCGGACCTGCGCGGGGGGGGGGTGCCCGCAATGGTAACACAAACACACCGCGGACCTGCGGGGGGGGGGGGGGTGCGCCCAATAGTAACATACCGTGGGCCGGGGGGGGGGGGGGGGTAAATTTCGATAGCATTTATATTTATTAAGAGTTTCACAGTTTAACTGATTCCTTTTCAGTTTACTTCACGTTGACGCTCGAGCGAGGGGACGTTCAGCAGTGTTGCCAGATTGGGCTGCTTTTTGAGGATCAGACAGTGTTGTTACTACTTCAGTTACTTCTACTTCAGCTATTAGTAGGCCTATTAGGCCTGCTAATTCAGCTACTACTACAATTTCAACTACTTCTACTACTTTCATATTCTTCTACTATTTCAGCTTCTACTAGGCCTGCTACTTTCAGCTTCTACTATTTCAGCTTCTACTACTACTTTCAGATTCTTCTACTATTTCAGCTTCTACTACTACTTTCAGCTTCTTCTACTATTTCAGCTTCTACTACTACTTTCAGCTTCTTCTACTATTTCAGCTTCTACTACTACTTTCAGCTTCTTCTACTATTTCAGCTTCTACTACTACTTTCAGCTTCTTCTACTATTTCAGCTTCTACTACTACTTTCAGCTTCTTCTACTATTTCAGCTTCTACTACTACTTTCAGCTTCTTCTACTATTTCAGCTTCTACTACTACTTTCAGATTCTTCTACTATTTCAGCTTATAATACTACTTTCAGATTCTTCTTCTATTTCAGCTTCTTCTACTACTTTCAGATTCTTCTACTATTTCAGCTTCTACTACTACTTTCAGATTCTTCTACTATTTCAGCTTATACTATTTCAGCTTATACTACTACTTTCAGATTCTTCTACTATTTCAGCTTATACTACTACTTTCAGATTCTTCTACTATTTCAGCTTATACTACTACTTTCAGCTTCTTCTACTATTTCAGCTTATACTACTACTTTCAGATTCTTCTACTATTTCAGCTTCTACTACTACTTTCAGATTCTTCTACTATTTCAGCTTATACTACTACTTTCAGATTCTTCTACTATTTCAGCTTCTTCTACTACTTTCAGATTCTTCTACTATTTCAGCTTATACTACTACTTTCAGATTCTTCTACTATTTCAGCTTCTACTACTACTTTCAGATTCTTCTACTATTTCAGCTTCTACTACTACTTTCAGATTCTTCTACTATTTCAGCTTCTACTACTACTTTCAGATTCTTCTACTATTTCAGCTTCTTCTACTACTTTCAGATTCTTCTACTATTTCAGCTTATACTACTACTTTCAGATTCTTCTACTATTTCAGCTTCTTCTACTACTTTCAGATTCTTCTACTATTTCAGCTTATACTACTACTTTCAGATTCTTCAGATCAATTCATTTTATATTTCTGCTTTGCGCTTATCATTCAGCTTCCAGCATTCACACGCGTTTTCTGCAGGAAATGCATTTTCTAGTTATTATTATTATTTTTAAATGATCTAGCTGCAACCCATGTACATTTAAATATTAAGTTAAATAACTGATATGATATATGTCATATCTGACAAATGTACTTATTGCAAGTCGCTCTGGACAAAAGCGTCTGCTAAATGCCCTAAATGTAAATGTAAAAGTATATGGGTTTTATATTGCATTTCTGACTTTGATGTGACTTTGATAAACCAATGCTAGTGTCAAACTGACAGCGGTGTAAGTAACTAAGTAGCCTACATTTACTCAAGTACTGCAAGTACACAATTGAGGTACTTGTGCTTTACTTGAGTATTTTTATATTTTCTGCTACCTTATACTTCTACTTCACTGCATCTCAGAGGCAAATTGTACTTTACTGTTACTGCTTTGCAAATTCAGATCTACAAAATACAAAATATAATCAACAATGTGGCAGGGTCACTCCTGCCACACGCCACCTAAGTGGCTTTTCTTGGGGCCCTCCGACACAGGACACGGGTAGCTGTTGTTGCTTCAATATGTTTATTGGAGAGCAGGTGGTATTTGCTGAGCTGACGTTCAAGCTGCCATGCCAGTGGCTCCTCCTCGAGTGTGTGTGGTGATAGCTGGTTTATCCTGGGTGCCATGATTGTTCATGCACCACAGGTGTGCAGCCTCACCCAGCCAGAGTCCAATCAGTGTGACTCCGGCCAGGTGAGGCTGTAAACCAGCCATCAACAACACACACTCCACACACACCCTCCACAAACAAATAAATTATAATATATCAATAATAATTAATAATTAATTGCATATATTCATTTATATAGCGCTTTACAAGATACTCAAAGCACTGACATAGTGTGTGTGTGTGTGGGGGGGGGGGATATGACACCTCATCCGTTATACAATCAAGGCATTATTGGTCCCCAGGAGGAAAGCTACCCAGCAGTAAGTAGCCTAAAAAGTAATATATTCCTTCTGCCATTCTGCATAATGAGTTATTTTAACTTTTGGTATCTTTAAGTATGTTTTGATGCTTATACCATTTTCAATGGAAAGATTTAGAGTACTTCTTCCACCACTGCAAACTAACTTTCTTCTACTGAGTACGTTCTCCAATTAAATGCCTTGTGTATTAGATGTGGCTAAACTGTCCTTCACTCTGAATGCCATTGTTTTTAAGAATTTGAATAATTCATAACTGTAATGAAAAATGTTGTGTGTTTGTCAGGGGTTTGGTGCTGTTCATTCAGTAAATACAGAATGTTCCACATCAACGTTACAAACTCAACTTGTCTTATCATGTAAAGAAAAACAACAAATGTGCGAATCCATTTTTTCATGCATATTTTATTCAAGAGTAAAAAACGTGATTTGTCCCATAGGGCATGCTTATAATGTGTGTATTTATTAGGAAGTCAAATGCCAAAACTAATATTCCCAGAGATATACAGTAAGAAAAAGCAAAATACAGTAGAATCCATGAGTGTTTTAAATATGCATGTATTCCATGCAGTAACCAGTAAACAGTGAAACAAAAAGGTAACCATAAGCTTAAGAATATTAAGAATATCAGCAATAAATATATTCCAAATATAACATTTTTGCTCCAAGGTAGCCTATGTGAGACGCATGATTTTCACTTCGTGTTTCGTTAGTTTACGTTTGAAAACCATGCTTCATGCAGTGGCATGTAGCGTCACTGAGATGTTGCTCCACACTACTCAACAACCTGTGTATACCAAAAAACAACCAAAAAATAAAACCTAAGGCGTTACACCGCAAACTTGTGTTTCCCCATATACAGAATGATATGAAAAAAAAAACATGGTTATGAATAAATAGGCCTAGGCTACATAAATAAAAATAAATTAATAAATCATAGCAATGAAAAAAAAAAACGGACAAAAGAAAACCAAAAGAAGCCATAAAAACATGTATAAAAAACCAAGACGGATATAACTTTACAAATATAGTTCAGAAAGAAAATAATTCAAGTTTTACTATTTTGAAACACAATTATCACAATTAGAATATCACATTACAATTAGGAACTTGGTTGCATGCGTTGATGCGTTCCATACCGTAGATGCTGTGTTTAAAAACCACTGTTTTTCGTAATTGTTCATCGTTACAATTAGTATACTTCTGTGATTAAATAGAAAGATGAAATATAAAGTACAAAAAATATTCACTGCTGGAAATTCTAAAAATGTACGTGGCAGCATGTGTCATTTTTGCGTATTTCCTCAGAGGTGAAAACCCTTCCAGTATCACATATCCTAGGTATTTCTTAATAGTCAAAATTAAATGTGTTTTTGTGTTGTTGTTGTTGTTGTTTTTATTTTTTGCTGCAGTTCTGTGTCTCTTGTCGTCGTAACCTTAGCACCCCCTAGCGGCCCTGCAGGGTGTGGCATATCCAGATGAGGTGTGACTGTATAAGCAGCTCACTCACTTCTCCTGATGGTTTAGGAGGAAAACGTTAACCAAAGCCATTGCTGACCGTTAAACCTGGGAAGGCTACTATTTTCAGATGAATATACTCTCTCATTATTCTCTATTCACTATAAACAAACAAACATGCAGTAAAAATATACTTCATGGAGTTTGAGTTCTGAAACATATATATTTATATATATATATTTTCCATTTGAAACGTACTTGAACCGTATTTCCATAAGGTATGCTAATTATCGAAGTGCACGCTTTTTATTTTATGTCCTCTGTGATAAAGGTCCTCCAAGATCCTTAAGTCTTGTTTGCATCGGGAGGTTATTGATTACTGATATTAAATTAGTTTGAATAAAGAATTAGAATGAGTATTCTTTGAAAATATCATCAAAACCTTGAAGTGCATTAAAAGCCTCAGAAAAAAGTCAGTGCATCACATGACAGGAAATGCCAAAAACCCCCCTTTTCTTTTCTTTTCTTTTTTTTCTGACTTCGGACGCTACGTAGCGGATGCAACACAGGAAGTGGTTGGTACCAGGGATCAATAGCTTTCATATTTTATATTTTGGTTTTTTATACATTCACAAATTTCTGTTCAAACCCCAGAATGTGTTTCTGGGTTGCGACAGCGCTGAGCATCTACAGTATGGCGATGTCATTATTTTCCGTCGGGCGACCAAATGTGCGATCAAATCAAGAAGGTACGCTGATGGTTTTGGGTTATTTCTTCTTCTTGAGAGAAGAATAAGAGGAGGGGAGGTTGGGGGGAGGTTGGGGGGGGGGGTGGTGTCCCAAAACCTCAAATCACTTTAAAGCAACTCCTCCCTTGCCCTGTGTAAAGCAGTTGGTCGGTTGGGCCTTGTTGTCAACTGCTAGACCGCCTTCAATGTTTATCTTCTTCAGAGACAGAGACAGCCCCCCCCCCCCCCCCCCCCCCTCCCGAGAGGAACTGAATCACAGGGGGTTTCTCAAGCAGGTTATCAGGGACTGGTGAACAAAGGAACCAATCAGGGCCCACTTCCTGCTCTCTCTGAGGATGTTGATGTTGATGTTGATGATGATGATGATGATGGCGATGGCGATGGTGATGGTGATGAGGATGACGAGGTTGAGGATGATGATGGAGGGACGTTGAGAGCAGCAGTAGAGCGCGGGTTCGATACCCACCCTCGAGAAAGAGAGGGTGCGGGTTCGAGACCCTGGGACGGCAGTGTTGTTTCGGGGGGGGGGGGGGGGGGGGGGACGGGTCACAGACTGTAAAACGCACGCGATGTCCTCTTCCCTCGCAGGCTAACGCCATCCTACCAGAAAAAAATCAATCAATTCCAGTCCTCTGGTAAGATCCGACCGCACGTTGTAAAAGGTACACAGTTGTCAAAGGTACTCGTGTTTTTTTTTTTCTTCTTCCAGTTATATTCAACAATACTATCAAAAAGATGCGCAATAATAACAACAAGATTTTTTCTTTTCTTTTACTCCGGATGACACAAATTTGTCAGTGAGCTTAGTAAACAGTGGATGAAATGGTGAGATGATTCATGGGTTCACATGTATGCCTGACAGTTAAGAGAACGCAGACGAAGCTGAAGCCCAGTCGTCTGTCGTTGCTATAGCGAATCGGGGGGAGCCGTCCGACAGGCAAACCGCAGCCCCCTCCTCCAGCCACTCACAATCCACCTCCTCAGCCCCGATTGGCTACTCAGCCCCCCCCCCCCCCCGATTAAAAGGTCGTCAAGCGTGACCTCGTATCCACGTGGGTGGCGAGAAGATGCAGTTTTTTTTATATTGTGTGTGCGTCGTTTTTTTTTTTTTAAATGAGTTCGATCAGTTTTTGAGATTTTGAGAGAGAGAGCGCGCGCGCGCGTGTGTGTGCGAGTGGTCTTGTCCGCCCGTTTTGGTTTGTGTCTGGGTTTCTCTGAGGCGTGTCATAAGTCCTGCGGCGTAGCGCGCCAGGCAGCGCGGGGGGGTCCGAGGGTTCTCAAACAACAGCGACGCAAACGCCGCAGCGACCATGCAGCAGCGGCAGCAGAGACGACGCAGCAGCGGCGGAGGCGGCCGCCGCCGCCGTCACTCCAGGCCGCTGCCGTCGTCGGTGCCGTTGGCCTCCGGCGCGTTGGTCTTGTTGCCCGTGACGACGCGCCCGCCGCCCTCCCGGCGGGGGGGCATGCGCTCGTTGATGCGGTCCAGGCCCTTCGCCTCCGCAAAGCTGTTGATCTTCAGCGCGAAGCCGCGCCCTGCTGGGAAGAGAGAGACATAGAGAGAGAGAGAGACAGAGAGAGACAGAGAGAGAGAGAGAGAGAAACAGAGAGAGACAGAGAGGGAAAAGACAGACAGACATAGAGAGAGAGAGAGGGACAGACAGAGAGAGACAGAGAGAGAGAGAGAGAGAGAGAGGGACAGAGACATAGAGAGAGACAGAGAGAGCGAGGGAGAGAGACATAGTGAGACATAGAGAGAGAGGGAGAGAGAGAGAGATAACAAACCAGGGAGCGTTAGGCAACACGTGTGTGACGTATAATTGCAGTGCGATCCAGACATCGGCTGCCTTTTTCTCTTCTTTGATATATTAAACCGTTGAATTTAATGTTAGGATTGTGGTCATCTAATCTAAGGATGGGTATTGCAAATAGCGTTAGCTCCAAGTACTATAACGCAATGCATTCTGGTAACTAGTGACACAAATTGTATAATGTGTCTATGTGCCTGTATTTGTCAAAAAAACAACGTATTTTACCTTCTGAGTCTTCAGGCTCCGGCTCGATGGCTTCTATGGCCTCAATGGTGGCTGTGGAGGAGAGGAGAGGAGGAGACGAGGAGAGGAGAGGAGGAGGAAAGGAGGAGGAAAGGGTTCATTTCAAGATGTCATGTAAATGCAGAACACAGCCAGAGCTGAACGCGTCTAGCAAGCTGGAAATACGCTATGAGCCGAAGAATGAACAGTCGCTAAGCAAGAGTTGCCGTATTTTTTTCACAATTCGATTTTTTTGGGGTTGTTTTTCAACCATGAGAGAGAGAGAGAGAGAGAGAGAGAGAGAGAGAGAGAGAGAGAGAGAGAGAGAGAGAGAGAGAGAGAGAGAGAGAGAGAGAGAGAGAGAGAGAGAGAGAGAGATTGAGAGAGACACAGAGAGAAAGAGAGAGAGAGAAATGGAGAGAGACATAGAGAAATGAAGAGAGACACAGAGAGAGAGAGAGAGGTGAGATGTGGGAGAGATATGGATGTTGCCGCTGTGTTCAACATAAGAGATGCCTATATTACTGTCAGTAGAGTAAGCCATGTGTGTGTGTGTGGTGTCACTTTTTGAGTCACATGACCCGGGGAAAGGTCTGTTCTACTTTGGAGCAACTTGTCAGCTTTACAGAGAAGTTGTGGATGTAGGGCATGGTGGTGGAGACAGAGGGCCAGATGCACAAAGGGAGACAGGGAGGGAGGGAGACAGAGACAGAGAGAGAGAGAGAGAGAGACAGACAGACAGACAGACAGACAGACAGACAGACAGAGAGAGCTAGAGGAAGTGAGACAGGCAGGTAGACAGAAGGGGATAGAGACAGACAAAGATATCGAAAGATAGACAAAGAGAGACATGTATGGATAGATAGAGACCAGCGGGAAAGAGAGGTAGAGATTATGCAGGAGATATCTTATCTAAAGACATCCTTGCTTCTGATTGGCACACACCTGTGACCGCATGACAATTCATTTTTAGTAGTAATGCGTGTTGCTTGGCAACCATTTTGCTGTCTTGAGGAACTATATCGCTCGGCGGAAGAATGATGATTTGTTTGCAATAGTGATGATTCGCATTTTATGTTGCTGTTGTGCGTTTATTTTGCGAAATCTTACTTGGCGGTCTATGCAGTAACCGCTTTAGTAACTGTTTTATAAAAGAAAATAAGGTTTTAAAATCTCTCTATCATCTATCACTGTACAACAACGCCCCCTAGCTGTACTAAAATCAATGTAAACCACTGCTTCTCGTGGCCTATTGCTTGAATTGCATAATAAGGTTAGGGTTTAGATGAGGTGGTGGAAGTGGAGGGGGTGGTGGTGGTGGAGGTGGAGGTGGTGCTGTCTCACCGCTCTGCAGGGTCTGGGCCCCCCCAGCGAGGACCCCGCTGGGCAGCATGCCAGTGGGCGTCAGGCCCTTCAGGGTCAACACGTTCTCACTCTCCTCCCTGGAGCACAACAACAACGACCACACCATGATACAGCATGACCCGCGTTAAAACACACACACACACAATACAGACACACACACACACACACACACACACACACACACACACACACACACACACACACACACACACACACACACACAATACAGACACACACTCTCTCTCTCTCTCTCTCTGTCTCTGTCTCTCTCTCTCTCTCTCTCTCTCTCTCTCTCTCTCTCTCTCTCTCTCTCTCTCTCTCTCTCTCTCTCACCTGAGCACAGAAAACATCTTGGCCATCTTGCCGATGGCTCGGATTTTATTCTTGATCACCTCCTTGCGCGCTGCGGCGGCGTTGGCTGCAAGACAAAGTGCATCACATCACAACGCATCACATCACAACACAACCCAACACAAAACATCCCAACACAACACATCAGATCACACCTAAACACAACACATCCCAACAAAACGCATCTCAACAAAACACATCTCAACACAACACATCACATCACAACATAACACATCACATCACATCACAACACATCACAACAAATCGCAACACAACACATCACATTGCAACACAACTATCTCTTGCTGCAAGGAGAACTTACACAAAGGCCTTTTAACTGAACTAACAGCCAAGTCAACACGGTTGTATCATTTGTGATATTATTATTATTATACATTTTTCCATTTTGACTCTTACCGTCGAAGATCTCCTCCTCGTCGTTCATGAGCTCGTCGTCGGAGCAGATGCTCAGCACGTTCACCAGCATCTCTGTGACTGGAGGACACACACACACGCGCGCACAAAATAGGTTGCTGTCACGCAGGTACAACGCGTCGATTGAGTCGACAGAAATAATGAATATAGTTTTGATGAGACGTAAAAAAAATACCAAATAAAAATACCAAAACTAGTATTTGAGTCTTGGCTCACTGGTAACTCACTGGTAACTGGCAACATCGTTTTATCAGTAAAGAAATAATATATCGATAAATGTCGGTTGAAATCCATACCTTTCTCTCCCACGAAGGGGAGGGACCAGGTGAAGACGTCCATGAAGTTGGGCAGCCAATAGGGATGCGGGGAGCAGTTGAACTGTCTGATGTTCATCACGTTGTTCTCATACTTGAGGACAGCGGCTGCAGAGATCGCAGGGGACGGACGGTGAAAACCAACATATACAATTATATATAAAACAATATTACTCATTTGTGATTCGTACAATATCCATTTGTTATTTAATACACATAATAGGAGGCCCTAGAGCGACAGTGTTACATTTCAAAGCGAACGGCCACCAGATGGCCCCAGTGTGCACAAGTGGACGCCGTTTTTATCGAGAGATATTGAGCCACATGCACAGTCAGCGATCCCGACAGCCCCCTCCCACGCTCGCCATCCACATCGCCATGGAAACCAGGAGGACACACACACAGAACCGGACTCCGCAGAACCCAACTTGACAGGAACGGACGTTTGCTTTAGGGAGACCGTTTAGCAGCTCAGAGGCACGCCTGGCGACGAACACCACGACTGCGACCGCCGCTATTACTACTTTAACTGCTACCGCTATCATTTATACTAATTATAATACTAAAATACTCATTAAGTAAGTATAAAATACTTACTTATTGTTATATCAAACGAGCCAAACGTTGATGATAAGAATGGGGAGAATGATAGAAGAGGCATATAGACACAATAAAATAATACTACATGCTTTTACTCTGAAGCCCAAAGCACACACAGTGTGAATGTCGTCTCATATTTGTAGCGCGACATAAACAATATTGTTTTAACGCACAATATATTCTGCTCCCCAAGAACACCCGACTATAAATACACACGTATGCATGTCTCTCTCTGTCCGTCTGTCTGTCCGTGGATTTTCTCGACAACCGCTCATCCGACCGACTTCACACTTGGCGTGCGTACGGCTGAGGACCTGAGGAAGTGCGGCGGCGGCGGCGGCGGCGTCGAGTGCCAGCTCTTCAGATCCGCGGGACTTGTTTATTAGCAGTGCGTTACTACCGCCGCCCCACTGTGTGTACGGCGCGTCGAGAGGGGACCCTATTACTGGAACCGTTACACCGCCGAAACGGCACGCCGGGTACGGCTCGCTCAGCCGCCACTCGCTACAGCGCATTCAGGATCAGATGATCAGAGAGAGAGAGACGGGCGGCGGCGCCGGACGCCACACACACACACACACACAAACAATGCGTTGTCTGACCTTTGTTGTTGTAAACGTCCAGGTAGTTGGGAGCGGAGAAGATGGTGATGAGGGACGGGGAAGCCGGTGGTCTGACTCTTGCGGTACATCCGGTACCTACCATACCGCCACAACAACATACATGTATGTAGATTCATGATTTATATTGTTATTAGGATTATGATAACGCTTTGCATTCATCCCTTCATTAGTATATCGTTGCTGTGACTCATGCTATAATTATACATTTCAGTTATTATATTCAATTGACAGTTATTATACTCTTGTCTTTCATCGTGACGTGGGATATTGCCAGCATGGAAACTTGGACAATGTGAGCAATGTTCTTCATGTTACTGTTGAAATCACAATTATTATATTAAATTTGATAGTGAGACGAAATATTGTCAGGACACATTTATTACTTTTCATAGATTTTTGTTTACCGTACTATAATAATTGAGTGACTATGTCTGCGTGTGTGTGTTGGAGTGTGTGTTAGTGTGTACGTGTTAGTGTGTGTGTGTGTGTACGTGTGACTGTGTGTGTGTCTCAGCGTGCCAAGGTGTGTATTAGTGTTTGTGTGTGTTAGCGTGTGTGCATGTGTGCGAGAGTGTCTATGTATGTGTTTGTGTGTGTGTGTGTGTGTGTGCGTGTTAGCGTGTGTGCATGTGTGTGAGCGTGTCTGTGTGTGTGTGTGTGTGTGTGTGTGTGTGTGTGTGTGTGTGTGTGTGTGTGTGTGTGTGTGTGTAAGTGTGTGTGTGTGCACGTTCACCTACCCGGCATCCTGTGCCTCATGCGCGCGGATCACTGATAACAAGTTGTTG
>JAOPHQ010002780.1:0-27423 GCA_030340625.1 Merluccius polli | reverse complement strand
GCGAGGAGAGAGACCTCAGACCTGAAGCAGGCGAGAGAGACCTCAGACCTGAAGCCAGGCGAGAGAGACCTCAGACCTGAAGCAGGCGAGAGAGAGACCTCAGACCTGAAGCAGGCGAGAGAGAGACCTCAGACCCTGAAGCAGGCGAGAGAGAGACCTCAGACCCGAAGCAGGCGAGAGAGAGACCTCAGACCCGAAGCAGGCGAGAGAGAGACCTCAGACCGGTGGAGAGAGAGACCTCAGACCTGAAGCAGGCGAGAGAGAGACCTCAGACCCTGCAAGGCAGGCGAGAGAGGAGACCTCAGACCTGAAGCAGGCGAGAGAGAGACCTCAGACCTGAAGCAGGCGAGAGAGAGACCTCAGACCTGAAGCAGGCGAGAGAGACCTCAGACCTGAAGCAGGCGAGAGAGAGACCTCAGACCTGAAGCAGGCGAGAGAGAGACCTCAGACCTGAAGCAGGCGAGAGAGACCTCAGACCTGAAGCAGGCGAGAGAGAGACCTCAGACCTGAAGCAGGCGAGAGAGAGACCTCAGACCTGAAGCAGGCGAGAGAGAGACCTCAGACCTGAAGCAGGCGAGAGAGAGACCTCAGACCTGAAGCAGGCGAGAGAGAGACCTCAGACCTGAAGCAGGCGAGAGAGAGACCTCAGACCTGAAGCAGGCGAGAGAGAGACCTCAGACCTGAAGCAGGCGAGAGAGAGACCTCAGACCTGAAGCAGGCGAGAGAGAGACCTCAGACCTGAAGCAGGCGAGAGAGAGACCTCAGACCTGAAGCAGGCGAGAGAGAGACCTCAGACCTGAAGCAGGCGAGAGAGACCTCAGACCTGAAGCAGGCGAGAGAGAGACCTCAGACCTGAAGCAGGCGAGAGAGAGACCTCAGACCTGAAGCAGGCGAGAGAGAGACCTCAGACCTGAAGCAGGCGAGAGAGAGACCTCAGACCTGAAGCAGGCGAGAGAGACCTCAGACCTGAAGCAGGCGAGAGAGAGACCTCAGACCTGAAGCAGGCGAGAGAGAGACCTCAGACCTGAAGCAGGCGAGAGAGAGACCTCAGACCTGAAGCAGGCGAGAGAGAGACCTCAGACCTGAAGCAGGCGAGAGAGAGACCTCAGACCTGAAGCAGGCGAGAGAGAGACCTCAGACCTGAAGCAGGCGAGAGAGACCTCAGACCTGAAGCAGGCGAGAGAGAGACCTCAGACCTGAAGCAGGCGAGAGAGAGACCTCAGACCTGAAGCAGGCGAGAGAGAGACCTCAGACCTGAAGCAGGCGAGAGAGAGACCTCAGACCTGAAGCAGGCGAGAGAGACCTCAGACCTGAAGCAGGCGAGAGAGAGACCTCAGACCTGAAGCAGGCGAGAGAGAGACCTCAGACCTGAAGCAGGCGAGAGACCTCAGACCTGAAGCAGGCGAGAGACCTCAGACCTGAAGCAGGCGAGAGAGAGACCTCAGACCTGAAGCAGGCGAGAGAGACCTCAGACCTGAAGCAGGCGAGAGAGACCTCAGACCTGAAGCAGGCGAGAGAGAGACCTCAGACCTGAAGCAGGCGAGAGAGACCTCAGACCTGAAGCAGACGAGAGAGAGACCTCAGACCTGAAGCAGGCGAGAGAGAGACCTCAGACCTGAAGCAGGCGAGAGAGAGACCTCAGACCTGAAGCAGGCGAGAGACCTCAGACCTGAAGCAGGCGAGAGAGAGACCTCAGACCTGAAGTAACAAACGGAGACGGAGAGATAATCTTCTACAAACTAAACTCCTCCAGGTTCCATGAAATCCACCTTCAGTTCACTCAGAATCAGGGTGGATCCGTAGGGTTTAGGGATGGTGGATCCGTAGGGTTTAGGGATGGTGGATCCGTAGGGTTTAGGGATGGTGGATCCGTAGGGTTTAGGGATGGTGGATCCGTAGGGTTTAGGGATGGTGGATCCGTAGGGTTTAGGGATGGTGGATCCGTAGGGTTTAGGGATGGTGGATCCGTAGGGTTTAGGGATGGTGGATCCGTAGGGTTTAGGGATGGTGGATCCGTAGGGTTTAGGGGTGGTGGATCCGTAGGGTTTAGGGATGGTGGATCCGTAGGGTTTAGGGATGGTGGATCCGTAGGGTTTAGGGATGGTGGATCCGTAGGGTTTAGGGATGGTGGATCCGTAGGGTTTAGGGATGGTGGATCCGTAGGGTTTAGGGATGGTGGATCCGTAGGGTTTAGGGATGGTGGATCCGTTGGGTTTGAATAATTAATTAACATTTGTCTAGTCAGGTTTTGAACAAACAAATTCAACTTCAGAACTCAAAAGCAATCAAACCACACCAGCAGAGGGAAGGAAAAGCAATATGGAGTCCCATTATAAATATTAATACATATTATTATACATATTAATACGCCCCAAGCAGGAAAACACAATAAGAGCCAACAGATTAAACATGTTGTTACTCACAGGGAACAGGACCCAGCAGCAGGTGGGATACACCTGAGTCACATCCCTCCACAGGGAACAGGACCCAGCAGCAGGTGGGATACACCTGAGTCACATCCCTCCACAGGGAACAGGACCCAGCAGCAGGTGGGATACACCTGAGTCACATCCCTCCACAGGGAACAGGACCCAGCAGCAGGTGGGATACACCTGAGTCACATCCCTCCACAGGGAACAGGACCCAGCAGCAGGTGGGATACACCTGAGTCACATCCCTCCACAGGGAACAGGACCCAGCAGCAGGTGGGATACACCTGAGTCACATCCCTCCACAGGGAACAGGACCCAGCAGCAGGTGGGATACACCTGAGTCACATCCCTCCACAGGGAACAGGACCCAGCAGCAGGTGGGATACACCTGAGTCACATCCCTCCACAGGGCCAGCGGGAGAGTTGGTTTACCTGAGAGGTGAGACTAACATGTCCACATCAGACATGGCCGGCTGGTCCCTTCGCTGCCGTCACAGGTGTTGTAATTAGCAACTAATTACAACACCTGTACCAATTACAACACCTGTACTAATTACAACACCTGTACCAATTACAACACCTGTACCAATTACAACACCTGTACTAATTACAACACCTGTACCAATTACAACACCTGTACCAATTACAACACCTGTACCAATTACAACACCTGTACTAATTACAACACCTGTACCAATTACAACACCTGTACCAATTACAACACCTGTACTAATTACAACACCTGTACCAATTACAACACCTGTACCAATTACAACACCTGTACCAATTACAACACCTGTACCAATTACAACACCTGTACCAATTACAACACCTGTACCAATTACAACACCTGTACCAATTACAACACCTGTACCAATTACAACACCTGTACCAATTACAACAGTGAAGAAACTAGACGTGTCCGAAGTCAAGGCTGCGTTTCAACAGTAGTCCCTCTTCCCCTCAGGTGTTACGTTACAGCCTGCGTCCATGAAGGCCACTCGGAGAGCCGAGGGGAAGTGGGATTTGAACGGCCTTGGACCCTTTCAGCCCGGACTAGCATGGATCCTCCGCCAGCTGCAGGCTTAGCGCTACACCGCTATACCTGCAGACTCATTGCAATGAGGCGAAGGCGTCTTCTGCGGATAATTGCACTGCGTCGGCACTTGGTAATTAGCTGCATCCGTTTCTGATGTAGAAAGTTCTGTTTGTGATCTGTATCATGATGATTAGCATAACTATTATTGCTACGGGTTGATGATATCAGCAATGTTTCCATGCGTTTACAGATAATGTTGGGAATAAAGAAATCACAGTTGCAATCTACAATCTAAGTAAATATAAACTGCAATTAGTTGTGACATTTGTCTGTAAAGTATCAAGCTATCAGTGAGATTTTCTTCAGAAGCTATCTGCTAACTAGGCGAGTGAACCTATACACATGTAAGCCATACAGACCATAATATATATTAGAAAAACTGAACCTGAAAAGCATGTCAGATAGTGAAGTAGGCTAAGGCTAAATGGGTTGCTTCCATTTCAAATGAGAGGAAAGCAGGTCTGTGCTTGTCAGCGTTTCGTATGCGAGTCTCATAATAGTGATTGTATTCTTCCAGACATCATCTAACACTTCAGTACTCAAGATTTATCTTGATGGCGAGGAGGACATGAAGACAGATTTCAGGCTGTCTCCTGATGCCATCAACCATTTGATGGCATCACTTGCCACAGAAATGGGAACCTCAACTGGAGATTCAGATTTTTCCGTATCGGCTGTCTCACAGGCGTCCTGCAGTGTGGTGTCCTGGGTGCAGTTGGAGAAGGCTTTGCTGCGCCGGCTCAGAATGAGGCACCAGAAAATGTGTGGGTGCTATAGACAGAGAAGACGACAGGTGTGCCACATCAGAATAAAGGCACCTGCAGGTCCTGCCTCCATCCAGCTCCAAGCTGTTTGTGACAGTGGAGGCAAGTTTTTGGACACCTTTAGTGGCTACCCAGGATCAGTGCATGACACCAGAGTCCTCCTAACCTATCTCCATGTTGACACCCTACAGGGAGCCACTACAGCGCCGGGTCCAGGAGCGTTACAGTCCATGTCAAAGCAGCTCCATCATCGAGAGGATGATGAAAACAAGGTGGGGCAGCACCTCCTTCAAGGCCCTGGAGGTCGACCCTACATTTGTCCCTGCCATTATTACCTGCTGTGCTGCTCTCCACAACATCTGCTTGGGAGTTGGGGACATTGAGGAGCCTGTGCAGGAGCCACTGAGGGACAATGTGGACCAAGCCCCTCTTGCGGTTAGTGGTGCAGCAATAAGAAACAGGCTGGCAGGCCGCACCTCTGCACCTACCCATCAGCTGCTGGACCACGACTATTTATAAGGCACATTTAAAGACCGTAGTGCACACAAATATGTTGTTCAGAAATGCGTTTATTTGGCCAAACTGAAGATGTATTTATTTTCTCCAAAACGTACTACTAAAAAAACAAACTACTATTTATTTTACTCATATTCGATTCTATTTAAACACACTGAAGCTCACCAGGCATAAATATGATAAATAATAAGTAAGAAAAATACATCTCTACAAGAGACCATCTTATTAGAAAATCAGTACAACAAAAATATTTATACATTTCATGTTTACATCTCGTCAACCATTCTCTCCAAATTTCCAAGCAGTCTATCAGTTTGTGCCTCCAGGCGCCTGAATCTGGACTCACCTCTCTCCTCATCTCTCCCCTCACCTCTCATCTCTCCCCTCACCTCTCTCCTCACCTCTCCCCTCACCCCTCATCTCTCCCCTCACCTCTCTCCTCACCTCTCCCCTCACCCCTCATCTCTCTCCTCATCTCTCCCCTCATCTCTCCCCTCATCTCTCCCCTCACCTCTCCCCTCACCTCTCCCCTCACCTCTCTCCTCACCTCTCCCCTCACCCCTCATCTCTCCCCTCACCTCTCTCCTCACCTCTCCCCTCACCCCTCATCTCTCTCCTCATCTCTCCCCTCATCTCTCCCCTCACCTCTCCCCTCACCTCTCCCCTCATCTCTCCCCTCATCTCTCTCCTCATCTCTCTCCTTCCTGTAATAACGCCTCCACAAAGGATGGATGGAGGACTGGGCATCTCTTCTGCAGAATGAAGCCTCTGCTGCTCTCACCTTTCCAGGCTGCAGGGATGAAGTGTCTTGTGGTGGTGGAGGAGGAGGAGGTGGGAGGTCTTCCTCCCAGGAGATTTCAGGGTGCTGGATGATGATCTTCTTGCCTGATCTTCCCCTGTGCATGAGGCATCAGGACTGGAGGACTGGAGGACTGGAGGACTCATCGATGGCCTCCAGTGGAAAACCACTGCCAGCCGTCTGCTGGTGTCTCTCCTGGATCGGTCCCTGCTCCTGTAGGGGGGGGGGGGGGGGGTCAGGTCCTGTAGGGGGGGGTTCAGTTCCTGTAGGGGGGGTTCAGGTCCTGTAGGGGGGGGGGGGGGGTTTCAGGTCCTGTAGGGGGGGGTTCAGGTCCTGTAGGGGGGGGTTCAGTTCCTGTAGGGGGGGTTCAGGTCCTGTAGGGGGGGGGGGGTTTCAGGTCCTGTAGGGGGGGGGGGGGGGGGGGGGGGGGGTTCAGGTCCTGTAGGGGGGGGGGGGGGGGTTCAGGTCCTGTAGGTGGGGGGGGGGGGGGGGGGGGGGTTCAGTTCCTGTAGGGGGGGGGGGGGGGGGTAGGTCGGGGGGGGGGGGGTTTCAGGTCCTGTAGGGGGGGGGTTCAGGTCCTGTAGGTGGGGGGGGGGGTTCAGGTCCTGTAGGGGGTAAAACACAGCAGTAACAATTAGTTTCTAATCTTTTTCTTGTCTTTTTAAAATATGAATACATTGTTCTATAATATAATAAATATATAACACTGCAGCTTACAGACAAAACCATTTGGACAAAGTTCAGAGACCTGACTCTCCTCTTGGCTGCCAGTCTAGCATCTGTGCAAACCAAGTCCTGTTGCCTAGCAACTGGATTAAAAACATTGTGTACTACAAATAAAATTAGCAGCATAACAATCATCTTGAAATCCATTCATAAGGTGCAAGTGATATAATATATATGTATTGTATTGACTATATATAAAAGTGATTACTTCTCAACTTTCTGAGGAGCCTTAATAAAGCCTTAACTTAAATAAAGATATAAACTTTATTTATGTCTCCTCTTCAGACCCTATAACAATATGAAAACAACCATTCAAATGTTTCATCACACATCAACACATAGCATTACGTCACATAGAGATAACAGTTTTACTTTATGACAAATTAGTTGTATGAAAACATGTTAGCGTACTTACATACGTGTACAGACGACATGTGATGACATGTTACTGCTGGTAACGTCCATTACTGCCTCCTCTCCATGGACGTGTTGTGCATTACCTCTCCATGGACGTGTTGTGCATTACCTCTCCATGGACGTGTTGTGCATTACCTCTCCATGGACGTGTTGTGCATTACCTCTCCGTGGACGTGTTGTGCATTACCTCTCCGTGGACGTGTTGTGCATTACCTCTCCGTGGACGTGTTGTGCATTACCTCTCCGTGGACGTGTTGTGCATTACCTCTCCGTGGACGTGTTGTGCATTACCTCTCCGTGGGCGTGTTGTGCATTACCTCTCCATGGACGTGTTGTGCATTACCTCTCCATGGACGTGTTGTGCATTACCTCTCCATGGACGTGTTGTGCATTACCTCTCCATGGACATGTTGTACATTACCTCTCCGTGGACGTGTTGTGCATTACCTCTCCGTGGACGTGTTGTGCATTACCTCTCCGTGGACGTGTTGTGCATTACCTCTCCGTGGGCGTGTTGTGCATTACCTCTCCATGGACGTGTTGTGCATTACCTCTCCATGGACGTGTTGTGCATTACCTCTCCATGGACGTGTTGTACATTACCTCTCCATGGACGCGTTGTGCATTACCTCTCCGTGGACGTGTTGTGCATTACCTCTCCATGGACGTGTTGTGCATTACCTCTCCATGGACGTGTTGTGCATTACCTCTCCATGGACGTGTTGTGCATTACCTCTCCACGGACGTGTTGTGCATTACCTCTCCACGGACGTGTTGTGCATTACCTCTCCACGGACGTGTTGTGCATTACCTCTCCACGGACGTGTTGTGCATTACCTCTCCACGGACGTGCTGTGCATTACCTCTCCACGGACGTGTTGTGCATTACCTCTCCATGGACGTGTTGTGCATTACCTCTCCATGGACGTGCTGTGCATTACCTCTCCATGGACGTGTTGTGCATTACCTCTCCATGGACGTGTTGTGCATTACCTCTCCATGGACGTGTTGTGCATTACCTCTCCATGGACGTGTTGTGCATTACCTCTCCATGGACGTGTTGTGCATTACCTCTCCATGGACGTGTTGTGCATTACCGCTCCATGGACGTGTTGTGCATTACCTCTCCATGGACGTGTTGTGCATTACCTCTCCATGGACGTGTTGTGCATTACCTCTCCATGGACGTGTTGTGTATAAAGTTTATTCCGTTTCCACTTCTTCACGTCAGCATGGTCGGCCGTTTGTTTTAACGAGGCTGTGCACGCGGCGCTGCACTTTAACCCGAACCGCACGACATCACTGTAATGTTTTCAAATCTAATTATTCTTAGATTAGATTATAATTAGTCTAAATCTCAACATTTTGTTGAACCATATTGAAGCGCAGGAAGAGGAGACAGCTTACCTGGCGGAGCGTGACGTCACAACACCTGGCCGATCCCGTCCAATCAGACCCTAACTACAGCATTCATTCAGAACACACGTGTCCAATGAAACTAATTAATTCATTAAATATTCTGTCTGAAGAAACGTATTCATTCATTCAGCCGCTTAATGCGCAGCTGCATGCGCAAATTCAAAATGGCCGTCTTTGGACGGGGTGAAAATATTTCAAAGTAGATTTTTTGGCACTTTAGACTGAGAAATTGAATGACGTCAGTATAAGTACACCTATCCTATGGTTAGGGTTTACTTTTCAACTTCACTTGTTGACTCCTCCATCCTAGTGTCACCGGCCAGCCCTGTCCCTTTAAGGTGGCCAGGTGTGTGAGGAGAGGTGCAGGTAGACAGGTGTGTGGAGAGGTGCAGGTAGACAGAGAGGTAGACAGGTGTGTGAGGAGAGGTGCAGGTAGACAGTTGTGTGAGGAGAGGTGCAGGTAGACAGAGAGGTAGACAGTTGTGTGAGGAGAGGTGCAGGTAGACAGGTGTGTGAGGAGAGGTGCAGGTAGACAGAGAGGTAGACAGTTGTGTGAGGAGAGGTGCAGGCAGACAGGTGTGTGAGGAGAGGTGCAGGTAGGTAGACAGGTGTGTGAGGAGAGGTGCAGGTAGGTAGACAGGTGTGTGAGGAGAGGTGAGGGAAGACAGGTGTGTGAGGAGAGGTGAGGGAAGACAGGTGTGAGGAGAGGTGCAGGTAGACAGGTAGGTAGACAGGTATGTGAGGAGAGGTGCAGGTAGACAGGTAGATAGACAGGTGTGTGAGGAGAGGTGAGGGAAGACAGGTGTGAGGAGGTACAGGTAGACAGGTATGTGAGGAGAGGTGCAGGTAGACAGGTAGGTAGACAGGTATGTGAGGAGAGGTGCAGGTAGATAGACAGGTGTGTGAGGAGAGGTGCAGGTAGACAGGTATGTGAGGAGAGGTGCAGGTAGACCGGTAGATAGACAGGTGTGTGAGGAGAGGTGCAGGAAGACAGGTGTGAGGAGAGGTGCAGGTAGACAGGTGTGTGAGGAGAGGTGCAGGTAGATACAGGTGTGTGAGGAGGTGAGGGAAGACAGGTGTGGAGAGGTGCAGTTAGACAGGTAAGTAGACAGGTGTGTGAGGAGAGGTGCAGGTAGGTAGACAGGTGTGTGAGGAGAGGTGCAGGTAGACAGGTGTGTGAGGAGAGGTGCAGGTAGACAGGTGTGTGAGGAGAGGTGCAGGTAGACAGGTGTGTGAGGAGAGGTGCAGGTAGACAGAGAGGTAGACAGGTGTGTGAGGAGAGGTGCAGGTAGACAGGTGTGTGAGGAGAGGTGCAGGTAGATAGACAGGTGTGTGAGGAGAGGTGAGGGAAGACAGGTATGTGAGGAGAGGTGCAGGTAGACAGGTAGGTAGACAGGTGTGTGAGGAGAGGTGCAGGTAGACGATTGGCTCAGAGCAACATTAGACACGGTGTCATTATTTTAGATATTTTAATTCAAACCCAAAACATTAAAGCGCTCGGATGGTTTACTCTTCTGGCCAACGGAAAACAAAAGCAGACTTAAAATAACAAAAGCGTTTTATGTAACGGTGCACTTATGATCCCAACGAGTTTCTGTGAACATTTCTTCTTGTCGGTTTTTTCTAGTTGGCCATCGATAAAAACTACAAGACTCTTCGAAAGCAACATCAGGATTTGGGAGTTTTCTCTCTAAAACTAAATAATAACCAAACACCCCTCCAACAGAAACACAGAACCACCCAGCGTCACGGGTCAGGACCTCAGGGTCCCCTCAGGGTCAGGACCTCAGGGTCCCCTCAGGGTCAGGACCTCAGGGTCCCCTCAGGGTCAGGACCTCAGGGTCCCCTCAGGGTCAGGACCTCAGTGTCCCCTCAGGGTCAGGACCTCAGGGTCCCCTCAGGGTCAGGACCTCAGGGTCCCCTCAGGGTCAGGACCTCAGGGTTCCCTCAGGGTCATCAGGCCACAAACTTGTTCTTGGTGGACGAGCCACTCTTGGTAGCGGTGTCTGCGTGGGACTGGTAGCCGATGATCACCTTCTGGGGAACACCTAACCGGTCCTTATACACCCGCCTGGAAGTAGCAGTAAACACCATTACTACTGTCCTCATACACCCGCCTGGAAGTAGCAGTAAACACCATTAATACTGTCCTCATACACCCGCCTGGAAGTAGCAGTAAACACCATTAATACTGTCCTCATACACCCGCCTGGAAGTAGCAGTAAACACCATTAATACTGTCCTCATACACCCGCCTGGAAGTAGCAGTAAACACCATTAATACTGTCCTCATACACCCGCCTGGAAGTAGCAGTAAACACCATTAATACTGTCCTCATACACCCGCCTGGAAGTAGCAGTAAACACCATTAATACCGTCCTCATACACCCGCCTGGAAGTAGCAGTAAACACCATTAATACCGTCCTCATACACCCGCCTGGAAGTAGCAGTAAACACCATTAATACCGTCCTCATACACCCGCCTGGAAGTAGCAGTAAACACCATTAATACCGTCCTCATACACCCGCCTGGAAGTAGCAGTAAACACCATTAATACTGTCCTCATACACCCGCCTGGAAGTAGCAGTAAACACCATTAATACCGTCCTCATACACCTGCCTGGAAGTAGCAGTAAACACCATTAATACCGTCCTCATACACCCGCCTGGAAGTAGCAGTAAACACCATTAATACTGTCCTCATACACCCGCCTGGAAGTAGCAGTAAACACCATTAATACTGTCCTCATACACCCGCCTGGAAGTAGCAGTAAACACCATTACTACTGTCCTCATACACCCGCCTGGAAGTAGCAGTAAACACCATTACTACTGTCCTCACACACCCGCCTGGAAGTAGCAGTAAACACCATTAATACTGTCCTCATACACCTGCCTGGAAGTAGCAGTAAACACCATTAATACTGTCCTCATACACCCGCCTGGAAGTAGCAGTAAACACCATTAATACTGTCCTCATACACCTGCCTGGAAGTAGCAGTAAACACCATTACTACTGTCCTCATACACCCGCCTGGAAGTAGCAGTAAACACCATTAATCCCCCTGCCCACCCGATGTGTGTGATGGCGTCTTTGTTCTCATAGTCGCGGGTCCAGATGGCGATCTTGTCTCCTTTGGCACGAACATTGATGACCGCGCCGCAAACATCATCACTGTGATCGTCAAACGCCTCCCCAACCAGACACAGGAGCTGTAGAATATTATATACCATTAAAATATAATATATAATACCATTATAATATAATACCATTATAATATTATAATATTATATACCATTATAATATTATAATATTATATACCATTATAATATTATAATACTAGTATATTATATATCATCCCCACCAGACACAGGAGCTGTAGAATATTATATACCATTAAAATATAATAATATTATGTACCATTATAATATTATAACATTATATACCATTATATTATAATACTAGTATATTATACATCATCCCCACCAGACACAGGAGCTGTAGAATATTATATACCATTATAATATTATATACCACTATATTATAATATTATATACCATTATAATATGATATACCACTATATTATAATATTATATACCATTATAATATAATACTAGTATATTAAATACCATCCCCACCAGACACAGGAGCTGTAGAATAGTATATACCATTATAATATTATAATATTATATACCATTATAATTAGGGCCGGGACTCGAAAAATGAATGGGGGGGGGGGGGGGGGGGGGGGCGCACGATAACAACACACCCCGGACCTATGACTTGCGCGGGGGGGGGTGCGCGTGTGATCGTAACACACCCCGGACCTATGACTGGCGCGGGGGGGGTGCGCGTGTGATCGTAACACACCATGGACCTATGACTGGCGGGCGGACCTATGACCGGCGGGGGGGTCTCAAAAAGGAGGACAAATAGGACAGGACATTGAAAAACCGGACAGTCCGGCCTAAAACCGGACGAATGGCCGCCCTATACTTGAGGCTCGATGTGCTGCGGTGATATGTGAATTCCTTGTTGCATAGCAACACAACCGCTCTTATCGACGCTTCCATCCGTTCTTTGTAACAAAGTGTCCCACGGGGGCAACCAAAGGTCTCATCAGCTCTTCCTGTTCACTGTGGTTTGTTGTGGTCTGAACTCATGAACGCTAGTTGGTGCTGCAGTATAATCGGTCCGCCTGAAACTCATCCAGTGAGAAACGTTCCGCGGTGCAAAAATACGTGTGATTAAAATGCGTCCATTTTTATTAACGCGTTAATTATTGTGTAATTAATTAATCTTACTTAACTCGTTAAAGTCCCGGCCCTAATTATAATATAATATTATATACCATTATAATATAATATTATATACCATTATATTATAATACTAGTATATTATATACCATCCCCACCAGACACAGGAGCTGTAGAACAACAACGTAGTGAGTAGTAGTGAGAACCGTCTCTAGCCAGAAGAGGTCCAGGGCCGTGTTCCGATAGCCGTACTACCCGTACTTAGTATACTTAGTTTGAGTACGTAGGGTGTTCCGATTATGATCGCGGCAAAAGAAGTGTACTTGAAAGGACCCGTATGTGTACTCAAAACGGCCAAAATGCTACGGGGTACACTATGCGTACTCAACGGCAGCCATCTTAGCTGCATAGCGGAAGAGGCAGAGCCGCGCTCAGAGAACGTCTAATGAATTCACCTGTTTGGCGGGTGACGCGGCCGCGCAGCTGATGTCATTTCCGTTAAGTGCGCCACAGAGTAACAGCACTAACATCTGAAGCTCTGCGTACCTATTGAGTACGGATAGTGTACTATGTTTAAGTGTACTCACGGAAGTTAGTGTACTCACAGATATCGGAACACGGCCCAGGTTAGTGAGTACTAACCGTCTCTAGCCAGAAGAGGTCCAGGTTAGTGAGTACTAACCGTCTCTAGCCAGAAGAGGTCCAGGTTAGTGAGTACTAACCGTCTCTAGCCAGAAGAGGCCCAGGTTAGTAAGTAGTGAGTAACTAACCGTCTCTAGCCAGAAGAGGTCCAGGTCGGCACGTCGCTGCTGTTTAGACAGTGTGATGAGCCAGCGACCGCCCCTCCGGTTCAGCTTGTCCTCCCACATCGGCTCAATACCGTCCTACACACACAGGAAGATAGTAGAAACCTCGCAGTGGAAACCTTGCAGTGGAATCCTTGCAGTGGAAACCTTGCAGTGGAAACCTTACCTTGAACAGGGAGTAGTCACAGCCAGACATCAAGTTACTGGACAGCTGGATGTGGTTGTACAAACTGGAGAGAGAACAGCTCTGATATCATCTATAATATGATATCTTTAATCTGATGAGAAGTGTGCTAATTTTAGACCCAGAAGTGTGCCAACAACTTACGCCCAGAAGTGCCAAATTCAGACCACTTATGCCCAGAAGTGCCAATTTCAGACCACTTGCACCCAGAAGTGCCAAATTCAGACCACTTATGCCCAGAAGTGCCAAATTCAGACCACTTACATCCAGAAGTGCCAATTTCAGACCACCGATGCCCAGAAGTGCCAATTTCAGACCACTTGCACCCAGAAGTGCCAAATTCAGACCACATATGCCCAGAAGTGCCAAATTCAGACCACTTATGCCCAGAAGTGCCAAATTCAGACCACTTGCACCCAGAAGTGCCAAATTCAGACCACTTGCACCCAGAAGTGCCAAATTCAGACCACTTATGCCCAGAAGTGCCAAATTCAGACCACTTATGCCCAGAAGTGCCAAATTCAGACCACCTATGCCCAGAAGTGCCAACTTCAGACCACTTACGCCCAGAAGTGCCAATTTCAGACCACTTGCATGCAGAAGTGCCAAATTCAGACCACTTATGCCCAGAAGTGCCAAATTCAGACCACTTATGCCCAGAAGTGCCAACTTCAGACCACTTATGCCCAGAAGTGCCAACTTCAGACCACTTACACCCAGAAGTGCCAACTTCAGACCACTTAGACCCAGAAGTGCCAACTTCAGACCACTTACACCCAGAAGTGCCAACTTCAGACCACTTACGCCCAAAAGTGTGCCAACTTCAGACCACTTACGCCCAAAAGCGTGCCAACTTCAGACCACTTACACCCAGAAGTGCCAACTTCAGAACACCGACGCCCAGAAGTGCCAACTTCAGCCCACTTACGCCCAGAAGTGCCAACTTCAGACCACCGACGCCCAGAAGTGCCAACTTCAGACCACTTACGCCCAGAAGTGTGCCAACTTCAGACCACTTACACCCAGAAGTGCCAAATTCAGACCACTTACGCCCAAAAGTGTGCCAACTTCAGACCACTTACACCCAGAAGTGCCAACTTCAGACCACCGACGCCCAGAAGTGCCAACTTCAGACCACTTACGCCCAGAAGTGTGCCAACTTCAGACCACTTACACCCAGAAGTGCCAAATTCAGACCACTTACGCCCAAAAGTGTGCCAACTTCAGACCACTTACACCCAGAAGTGCCAACTTCAGACCACCGACGCCCAGAACTGCCAACTTCAGACCACTTACGCCCAGAAGTGTGCCAACTTCAGACCACTTACACCCAGAAGTGCCAAATTCAGAGCACTTACGCCCAGAAGTGCCAAATTCAGACCACTTACACCCAGAAGTGCCAACTTCAGACCACTTACGCCCAGAAGTGCCAACTTCAGACCACTTACGCCCAGAAGTGCCAAATTCAGACCACTTACACCCAAAAGTGCCAAATTCAGACCACTTACGCCCAGAAGTCTTCCACGGTGTCGAACTTGGAGATGAGTCGCAGGTTGGCTTGCCAGGTTTTACTTTTGTCATTCTTAAAAAACCACAGCGCCCACCTACAAAACACCACAGATCAGACATTAGTGTATGTATATATAGGAGCAGTTCCTCACCATCAGGGCCAAACTCTGGTGTGGTTCCCAAAGAGGCCAGACTAGACTAAATCTCAAGCTTACTAAACATTGTTGGGAACCGCTTGTTCAGAGGTCAATACAAAATGTAGAAACATAATAGATATTACAGTAGAAATGCAGTAGATATTATAGTAGAAAGATAGTAGATATTATAGTAGAAAGATAGTAGATATTATAGTAGAAATACAGTAGATATTATAGTAGAAATACAGTAGATATTATAGTAGAAATGCAGTAGATATTATAGTAGAAATACAGTAGATATTACAGTAGAAATGCAGTAGATATTATAGTACAAATACAGTAGATATTACAGTAGAAATACAGTAATTATAGTAGAAATACAGTAGATATTACAGTAGAAATACAGTAGATATTATAGTAGATATTACAGTAGAAATAGAGTAGATATTATAGTAGATATTATAGTAGAAATACAGTAGATATTATAGTAGATATTATAGTAGAAATACAGTAGATATTACAGTAGAAATACAGTAGATATTATAGTAGAAATGCAGTAGATATTACAGTAGAAATACAGTAGATATTATAGTAGAAATACAGTAGATATTATAGTAGATATTATAGTAGAAATACAGTAGATATTATAGTAGAAATACAGTAGATATTATAGTAGAAATATAGTAGATATTATAGTAGATATTATAGTAGATATTACAGTAGAAATACAGTAGATATTGTAGTAGAAATACAGTAGATATTATAGTAGATATTATAGTAGATATTACAGTAGAAATGCAGTAGATACTGCAGTAGAAGCTGACCTGTTCTGTAAGGGGTGTTTGCTGTACTGCAGGACATTAACTATCTTCTCAAGTTTAGTTTCACATTTTTCCATTTCCGAGTTGGCGGGAATTGGAGCCGACATCTAGAAAAGAGAAGAGGTTATTTTAAGGATGACGTCATTACCTTATATCGAGATGCCGGATTAACGACATTAAAATGATTACAATAATGATTTTATGTCCACCGAGTTGTTCAGCAGAACTAAATGCTTCATTATTGACGCATTTGTTGAGTCATCTTTTTAGAGAAAGGCTATTTTACACACACACACACGCGCGATTCATTTATCCATTCATTCATTCATTCATTCGTGAATCAGTAGACAATCACATCAACAGCGGTTAACGTGACTTGAACGTCGAAGGAGAAAGTCTCCAGGTGAGTCTCAGGTGAGTCTCAGGTTCGTAATGTTTGCTAAGTAGTTGAGGTTTACTTTTAAGTGTTTTTAAGCGCAGTTAGCGCTGCAGTGGAAGTAGAGCCATGTTGGGTTAAGTGTTTTTAGGTGTTTAAGTGTTTTTAAGCGCAGTTAGCGCTGCAGTGGACTCAGTTTGAAGCACTCACCAAGACACCCGTCGCCATGTTCTCACCTCGCAGCCAATGACCGGAAGCGGCGGGAGCCAATCAGCTCTTCTCTAAATACCCGCTCACCCAGCTGGCCAGTAACACCACGCATGTGCAGTAGACGCTTTTATCCAAAGCCAATTATTACAGAGAACTTAGCTGTCTTTTAACTAATAATAATAATAATAATAATAATAATAATAATAATAATAGTAATAATAATAGTAATAATAATAATAATAATAATAATAATAGTAATAATAATATAATATAGCACTTCAAGGTGCTCAAAGACCCTTTACAGAGACACAGTGCAAATGTTAATGCAAGCATTGTTGCTGTGACAGAAACCACATGAATATGGATCACACTCACTCACCAAGATGTCTTCAGTCAGTAAAGGTCACAAACACCACGAGGAACAGACTTTTAAACAACTTTATTGAAAATACTGAGACCGTAAGACAGTATGGTGGTATACCAGGTATAGTACCAGACAGTATGGTGGTATACCAGGTATAGTACTAGACAGTATGGTGGTATACCAGATATAGTACTAGACAGTATGGTGGTATAGTACTAGACAGTATGGTGGTATAGTACCAGACAGTATGGTGGTATACCAGGTATAGTACTAGACAGTATGGTGCTAGACAGTATGGTGGTATAGTACTAGACAGTATGGTGGTATACCAGGTATAGTACTAGACAGTATGGTGGTATACCAGGTATAGTGCTAGACAGTATGGTGGTATACCAGGTATAGTACTAGACAGTATGGTGGTATAGTACCAGACAGTATGGTGGTATACCAGGTATAGTACTAGACAGTATAGTGCTAGACAGTATGGTGGTATACCAGGTATAGTACCAGACAGTATGGTGGTATACCAGGTATAGTACTAGACAGTATGGTGGTATACCAGGTATAGTGCTAGACAGTATGGTGGTATACCAGGTATAGTACTAGACAGTATGGTGGTATACCAGGTATAGTGCTAGACAGTATGGTGGTATACCAGGTATAGTGCTAGACAGTATAGTACTAGACAGTATGGTGGTATAGTACTAGACAGTATGGTGGTATAGTACCAGACAGTATGGTGGTATACCAGATATAGTACCAGACAGTATGGTGGTATACCAGGTATAGTACCAGACAGTATGGTGGTATACCAGGTATAGTACTAGACAGTATGGTGGTATAGTACTAGACAGTATGGTGGTATAGTACCAGACAGTATGGTGGTATACCAGGTATAGTACTAGACAGTATGGTGGTATACCAGGTATAGTACTAGACAGTATGGTGGTATACCAGATATAGTACTAGACAGTATGGTGGTATAGTACTAGACAGTATGGTGGTATAGTACCAGACAGTATGGTGGTATACCAGGTATAGTACTAGACAGTATGGTGGTATACCAGATATAGTACTAGACAGTATGGTGGTATAGTACTAGACAGTATGGTGGTATACCAGGTATAGTACTAGACAGTATGGTGGTATACCAGGTATAGTGCTAGACAGTATGGTGGTATACCAGGTATAGTACTAGACAGTATGGTGGTATACCAGGTATAGTACCAGACAGTATGGTGGTATACCAGGTATAGTACTAGACAGTATAGTGCTAGACAGTATGGTGGTATACCAGGTATAGTACCAGACAGTATGGTGGTATACCAGGTATAGTACTAGACAGTATGGTGGTATACCAGGTATAGTGCTAGACAGTATGGTGGTATACCAGGTATAGTACTAGACAGTATGGTGGTATACCAGGTATAGTGCTAGACAGTATGGTGGTATACCAGGTATAGTGCTAGACAGTATAGTACTAGACAGTATGGTGGTATAGTACTAGACAGTATGGTGGTATAGTACTAGACAGTATGGTGGTATACCAGGTATAGTACCAGACAGTATGGTGGTATACCAGGTATAGTACTAGACAGTATGGTGGTATACCAGGTATAGTGCTAGACAGTATAGTACTAGACAGTATGGTGGTATAGTACTAGACAGTATGGTGGTATAGTACTAGACAGTATGGTGGTATACCAGGTATAGTACCAGACAGTATGGTGGTATACCAGGTATAGTACTAGACAGTATGGTGGTATACCAGGTATAGTACTAGACAGTATGGTGGTATAGTACCAGACAGTATGGTGGTATAGTACTAGACAGTATGGTGGTATAGTACTAGACAGTATGGTGGTATACCAGGTATAGTACTAGACAGTATGGTGGTATACCAGGTATAGTACTAGACAGTATGGTGGTATAGTACTAGACAGTATGGTGGTATAGTACTAGACAGTATGGTGGTATAGTACTAGACAGTATGGTGGTATACCAGGTATAGTACCAGACAGTATGGTGGTATACCAGGTATAGTACTAGACAGTATGGTGGTATACCAGGTATAGTGCTAGACAGTATGGTGGTATAGTACCAGACAGTATGGTGGTATAGTACTAGACAGTATGGTGGTATACCAGGTATAGTACTAGACAGTATGGTGGTATACCAGGTATAGTACTAGACAGTATGGTGGTATACCAGGTATAGTGCTAGACAGTATGGTGGTATAGTACCAGACAGTATGGTGGTATAGTACTAGACAGTATGGTGGTATACCAGGTATAGTACTAGACAGTATGGTGGTATAGTACTAGATAGTATGGTGGTATACCAGGTATAGTACCAGACAGTATGGTGGTATACCAGGTATAGTGCTAGATCCATGGTGTGTACTGGCTAAGTGATGTGGTTGTCCAGAAGGTCTGAAGGTGAGGGTTTCAGAAGGTCAGGCATAGGTTTCTAAGGTGAGGGTTTCAGAAGGTCAGCACGGCGCGGATACTGCCATGGAAACAGAAAATAATATTTTAATTAAGGGATAATAATTAAGGGATAAAAGAAGACATTGTTGTTGTAGACCACGTCAATAAGCAGAGCGTTAAGAACACACTACCGTCATGAAATTCACATCCATCTACCTTTTCCCAGCGTGCATGAGGTCGAATCCTTCGTTGATGGATTCAAAGGGCAGAGTGTGGGTCACAAACTCATCCACCTTCATCTTCTTGTTCATGTAGTCCTCCACCAGCTTAGGAACACTCTCCACACTCTTCCACCCTGAGGACACGACCCAAACCAGGTTAGAAACACTTGACCTGTAGGGACACGACCCAAACCAGGTTAGAAACACTTGACCTGTAGGGACACGACCCAAACCAGGTTAGAAACACTTGACCTGTAGGGACACGACCCAAACCAGGTTAGAAACACTTGACCTGTAGGGACACGACCCAAACCAGGTTAGAAACACTTGACCTGTAGGGACACGACCCAAACCAGGTTAGAAACACTTGACCTGTAGGGACACGACCCAAACCAGGTTAGAAACACTTGACCTGTAGGGACACGACCCAAACCAGGTTAGAAACACTTGCCCTGTAGGGACACGACCCAAACCAGGTTAGAAACACTTGACCTGTAGGGACACGACCCAAACCAGGTTAGAAACACTTGACCTGTAGGGACACGACCCAAACCAGGTTAGAAACACTTGCCCTGTAGGGACACGACCCAAACCAGGTTAGAAACACTTGACCTGTAGGGACACGACCCAAACCAGGTTAGAAACACTTGACCTGTAGGGACACGACCCAAACCAGGTTAGAAACACTTGCCCTGTAGGGACACGACCCAAACCAGGTTAGAAACACTTGACCTGTAGGGACACGACCCAAACCAGGTTAGAAACACTTGCCCTGTAGGGACACGACCCAAACCAGGTTAGAAACACTTGCCCTGTAGGGACACGACCCAAACCAGGTTAGAAACACTTGACCTGTAGGGATGTGACCCAAACCAGGTTAGAAACACTTGACCTGTAGGGACACGACCCAAACCAGGTTAGAAACACTTGACCTGTAGGGATGTGACCCAAACCAGGTTAGAAACACTTGACCTGTAGGGATGTGACCCAAACCAGGTTAGAAACACTTGACCTGTAGGGATGTGACCCAAACCAGGTTAGAAACACTTGACCAGTAGGGATGTGACCCAAACCAGGTTAGAAACACTTGACCAGTAGGGATGTGACCCAAACCAGGTTAAAACACTTGACCAGTAGGGATGTGACCCAAACCAGGTTAGAAACACTTGACCTGTAGGGATGTGACCCAAACCAGGTTAAAACACTTGACCAGTAGGGATGTGACCCAAACCAGGTTAGAAGCACTTGACCTGTAGGGATGTGACCCAAACCATGTTAGAAACACTTGACCTGTAGGGATGTGACCCAAACCAGGTTAAAACACTTGACCAGTAGGGATGTGACCCGTTCTAAGGCGGTTTAGAAAGTGATTAAAAGGTTTGTGACCTCCGAAGGCGGTTCCCTTCCAGACGCGTCCGGTCACCAGCTGGAAGGGGCGTGTGCAGATCTCCTGGCCGGCGCCCGCCACTCCGATGATCACACTCTCCCCCCAGCCCTTATGACACGCCTCCAGAGCTGCTCTCTGGGGGGAGGGACAGACAGACAGGGAGAGAGACAGGCAGACACAGAGAGAGAGACAGAGAGACAGTGGTTAGAGGAGAGATGGGTTTCTATTGGCCGGTTGTCCTGAGGAGCAGGGTTTCTATTGGCTGGTTGGCCTCACCATGATCTGCACGTTGCCGATGCACTCGAAGGAGTAGTCCACTCCTCCATCAGTCATCTCCACCAGCACCTCCTGCACCGGCCGGCTGTGGTCCTTGGGGTTCAGGTTCTCTGTGGCCCCAAACTCCTTCGCCTTCTCAAACTTGTCAGGGTTAATGTCCACGCCGATGATCCTGGTCGCCCCGGCAACCTTACAGCCCATAATAGCAGCCAGGCCGACGGCTCCCAGCCCGAATACGGCACAGGTAGAACCGGGTTCCACCTGGGGGAGAGACGAGGCAGACAACCAGACGCCACCTGGTCAGGTACTGGTGTGTGTAGTGGAGGTGTGTTGACAGGTGTGTAGTGGAGGTGTGTTGCCAGGTGTGTAGTGGAGGTGTGTTGCCAGGTGTGTTGCCAGGTGTGTAGTGGAGGTGTGTTGCCAGGTGTGTAGTGGAGGTGTGTTGCCAGGTGTGTAGTGGAGGTGTGTTGCCAGGTGTGTAGTGGAGGTGTGTTGCCAGGTGTGTAGTGGAGGTGTGTAGTGGAGGTGTGTTGCCAGGTGTGTAGTGGAGGTGTGTTGCCAGGTGTGTGTAGTGGAGGTGTGTTGCCAGGTGTGTAGTGGAGGTGTGTTGGCAGGTGTGTTGCCAGGTGTGTGTAGTGGAGGTGTGTTGCCAGGTGTGTAGTGGAGGTGTGTTGACAGGTGTGTTGCCAGGTGTGTAGTGGAGGTGTGTTGCCAGGTGTGTAGTGGAGGTGTGTAGTGGAGGTGTGTTGCCAGGTGTGTTGCCAGGTGTGTCGTGGAGGTGTGTTGCCAGGTGTGTAGTGGAGGTGTGTTGCCAGGTGTGTCGTGGAGGTGTGTTGCCAGGTGTGTAGTGGAGGTGTGTTGCCAGGTGTGTAGTGGAGGTGTGTTGCCAGGTGTGTAGTGGAGGTGTGTTGCCAGGTGTGTAGTGGAGGTGTGTTGCCAGGTGTGTAGTGGAGGTGTGTTGCCAGGTGTGTAGTGGAGGTGTGTTGCCAGGTGTGTAGTGGAGGTGTGTAGTGGAGGTGTGTTGCCAGGTGTGTAGTGGAGGTGTGTTGCCAGGTGTGTTGCCAGGTGTGTTGCCAGGTGTGTTGCCAGGGGGGACCCACCTTGGCGGTGTTCAGAGCTGCTCCATAGCCTGTAGAGATGCCGCAGCCCAGCAGACACACCTTGTCTAGAGGGGCCTTGTCGTCCACCTTGGCCAGAGAGATGTCTGCCACCACTGTGTACTCTGAGAAGGTGCTGGTGCCCATGAAGTGGAACAGCTGCTTACCTTTACAGGTGAAGCGGGAGGTGTTGTCAGGCATGAGGCCCCGACCCTGAGTCACCCTGCAGGAGACACAAGACGCTGGTGACCTCTGGTGGCCCAATGCTGAACTACAGCCACCAGCTGGAGCTTTCAGTTTCACTGAACAGACTCTTACTTATAGTGAATCCTGAAACAGGTGATTAAGGAGCAGGTAGGGGTTAGAC
This sequence comes from Merluccius polli, assembly GCA_030340625.1. Classification (NCBI taxonomy): domain Eukaryota; kingdom Metazoa; phylum Chordata; class Actinopteri; order Gadiformes; family Merlucciidae; genus Merluccius; species Merluccius polli. Next base: position 4,807 of record JAOPHQ010002780.1, on the reverse strand, counting down.
AGTACAGAGACAGGTCATTAAGGAGCAGGTAGGGGTTAGACGGTACAGAGACAGGTGATTAAGGAGCAGGTAGGGGTTAGACAGCACAGAGACAGGTCATTAAGGAGCAGGTAGGGGTTAGACAGTACAGAGACAGGTCATTAAGGAGCAGGTAGGGGTTAGACAGTACAGAGACAGGTGATTAAGGAGCAGGTAGGGGTTAGACAGCACAGAGACAGGTGATTAAGGAGCAGGTAGGGGTTAGACAGTACAGAGACTGGTCATTAAGGAGCAGGTAGGGGTTAGACAGTACAGAGACAGGTCATTAAGGTCATTAATTACTCCAGTAAACATATTTCATTACAACAGTAAATACATTTTACTACAGCAAATGAATTAAGTGATTACTACTCGTCTTCTCACCTGATCTTCTGGCAGAGGTTGGTTTTAGGGTTCTTACAGAACTTGCATTCCCCACATTGAGGAATGTACAGCGGGATGACAGTGTCCCCTGGGGGGGGGGGGGGGGGGGGGGGTTGTTAGTTACCATGACAACATCACAGTGTCAATGCTCAAACCAACCAATTCTTCAAGGTGATTGGCTGGAGATCGGCTGACCTGGTTTGAACTTGGTGACGCCCTCGCCAACGCTCTCCACTAGCCCCGCCCCCTCGTGACCCAGGATGACGGGGAACGCCCCCTCAGGGTCGCTGCCACTCAGAGTGTACGCATCCGTGTGACACACGCCTGTCGCCACCACCTGGAGTAACCATGACAACAATATACACCTCCCTCAACACAGGAGTAACCATGACAACAATATACACCTACCTCAACACAGGAGTAACCATGACAACAATATACACCTACCTCAACACAGGAGTAACCATGACAACAACATATTCCTCCCTCAACACTAGAGTAAGTATGACAACAATATACACCTCCCTCAACACTAGAGTAACCATGACAACACTTACTACACACCTACCTCAACACTAGAGTAACCATGACAACACTTACTACACACCTACCTCAACATTGGAGTAACCATGACAACACTTCCTATACACACCCACCTCAACACTGGAGTAACCATGACAACACTTCCTATACACACCTACCTCAACACTGGAGTAACCATGACAACACTTACTATACACACCTACCTCAACACTGGAGTAACCATGACAACACTTCCTATACACACCTACCTCAACACTGGAGTAACCATGACAACACTTACTATACACACCTACCTCAACACTGGAGTAACCATGACAACACTTAAAATATAGTTTCTTTCATAATATTCCTGGTTTGTATGTTACCTTGATGCGCACTTCGTGTGCTCTAGGGGGCGCCACCTCCACCTCCTCGATGGAGAGGGGGCTCCCTGCTGACCAGGCCACCGCCGCCTTGCACTTAATCACCTGCAGAGAAACAACCACTTCATAACCCGGGTTAGGGTCTGTAACCCGGGTTAGGGTCTGTAACCCGGGTTACGGTCTGTAACCCGGGTTAGGGTCTGTAACCAGGGTTAGGGTCTGTAACCCGGGTTAGGGTCTGTAACCCGGGTTACGGTCTGTAACCCGGGTTACGGTCTGTAACCAGGGTTAGGGTCTGTAACCAGGGTTAGGGTCTGTAACCAGGGTTATGGTCTGTAACCCGGGTTATGGTCTGTGACCAGGGTTACGGTCTGTAACCCGGGTTATGGTCTGTAACCAAGGTTATGGTCTGTAACCCGGGTTATGGTCTGTGACCAGGGTTAGGGTCTGTAACCCGGGTTAGGGTCTGTAACCCGGGTTATGGTCTGTAACCAGGGTTAGGGTCTGTAACCAGGGTTATGGTCTGTAACCAGGGTTAGGGTCTGTGACCAGGGTTATGGTCTGTAACCCGGGTTATGGTCTGTAACCCAGGTTATGGTCTGTAACCAGGGTTATGGTCTGTAACCAGGGTTATGGTCTGTAACCAGGGTTATGGTCTGTAACCCGGGTTATGGTCTGTGACCCGGGTTATGGTCTGTAACCCGGGTTATGGTCTGTAACCTTTAGTGGTGCAACGGGTCACGGATTACCCGTGATCCGTACGGATCAACCCTCACGGGTCGGGACGGACGTGATCCGCGGATCAGCTGACAAATAATAGTTGCGCGTTCACATCAAGCCGGACGCGTATTTGTCCTCCTTTTTGAGAGCGCAATAGAGCGTAACAGTGACCGCCCCTTTTTAACAGCTCCGGTGCCGGAAGTAAATTTCCCATGCATTTATCTCGTCCACTTTTCGTATAATCCTTATAAAAAGAGTATTAAGCCTTTAACCAATAAGCCGATCGTTCGTTATGGTAGTCGTGACCATATTATGTTTGATTCGGGCATAAAAATAATTTGGAAAACGGAAGAAAAGCCAAAGGTACTTTATTTTGTTGACCGAGTGAGGAACTACTCATCCCGAATCAAACATAATATGGACACGACTACCAAAACGAACGATTGGCTTTGGTTAAAGGCTTAATACTCTTTTTATAAGGATTATACGAAAAGTGGACGAGATAAATGCATGGGAAATTTACTTCCGGCACCGGAGCTGTTAAAAAGGGGGCGGAGTCACTGTTACGCTCTATAGTAACACACCCCCCCCCTGTGGCACCAGAATGGCCTACGGACACGGCAGCACCTCGAGCATGGCAGCCACGTGAAGCGACGTCGTCCTGGCGAGTCGGGAGTTAAAAAAAAGACGCGCAGCAACTGCTTCTCCCCGATGCATTTCAGCAGTGCTTTATTATATTATTATTATTTTATATTTTACAATGCTTAGGAAGCAGGATTATTATTTTGTTTTTACACATGTTACGCCTGTTATTCACTGTTGAATGTTAAAAATAAAAAGTCACATTTGTCTTGTTATAATTTTTTTTTTTTAATGACCTGTGACTCAAAAACTGTGACCCGATCCGACCCGCGAGTGTTGTGATCCGTTGCACCCCTAATATATATATATAAAGTACTAACGTTATGAATACATGACTCTATATATCTATATCAAGTAGGCCTACTAACTTTATGAACACATGACATGACTATATATCTATATCAAGTATTCACTTAATGAATACATGACTATATATCTATATCAATTATTAACTTTATGAACACATGACTATATATCTATATCAAGTATTCACTTAATGAATACATGACTATATATCTATATCAAGTATTCACTTAATGAATACATGACTATATATCTATATCAAGTACTAACTTTATGAACACATGACTATATATCTATATCAAGTACTAACTTTATGAACACATGACTATATATCTATATCAAGTATTCACTTAATGAATACATGACTATATATCTATATCAAGTATTCACTTAATGAATACATGACTATATATCTATATCAATTATTAACTTTATGAACACATGACTATGAACCAGGAACACATTTGTCCGCATGTGTTCAGTGGGTTTAAGTTGGCGACAACAACAAAGCTAGAAATATTGCCGTAGCGCCAGCAGGATACTGACATCATATCTCCGTCTCTACAGCTCTATATCTGTGTATATGTATATTATATGTATAGTTGTATATGTATATTAAATGTGTTAACTTACTTGTCCAGCTGTCTCCATGTTTCTGAAGGAAGGAAAGCTGAGCTGGACGCAGAGCAGAATAAGGAAGAGGCGGGCTATGGGCGGGACCACCTGGACCGGAAGTGGTTTACTCATTGGGCCAATCAGGAACAGCACAGAGGCGCGTCACCGTGGGGTCACGTGTGTTAAAGCGACGCTAGCCTGGTTCTAATGGGGAGGCTATTTTAGCGTTATCCCGGTTTACCGCATCGCCATTTCCGGTCTCCTAAACCTATGAGCTGTGTACGCTAATAATCAGACCCGCAGCGAGCAGAATAAGAGCACGACAAGGAGAACACGTGTGTATTTTTTTGACTAACAATTTGACAAATCAATATCCGAAACGAATATCCCTCTAGCGGAAGTCCCGCCCTCTCTCGCCGCGCTCATTAGGAGTATCCCGCTCCGCTCCGGGCACTGCAGCATTAGAGGACAGATATGTAACGACACTGAGATGTTGACAGCATCGTGGGATTGACGTTAAACATCTCCTGATTCACTTCAATGCAACAGACCGTTGTTCAGGGAACCGTTAGCCCCCTTCGTCCGACGTTACAAGCTGTACCAATCTGTCTGCGGTGCCTTTAATCCCACACTTCCCCAACATGGACCTGATGAGCGTCGCGTCAGTCAGACTCAGTGTGGGGTCAACATGTGACCCACGCGTGTCAAACACAATCACGTACCAAAGTAAAAACATCCACCAGATAAAAAAAAATGCAAAGCACAGTTTATTAAAAGATTCTTAACAACAAAAAGTCACAGTACTTCGCATGACAAACATGTTCTGACAAAATACATAATCAAAAGGACAATTTCCTCAGCACCGGTGTGACAGGACACTGCGAGGACTGTCCATCCCCATCGGTCTTCAGTTCTTCTGGCTGAGCATAAAAATACATTTGGGTTCCTCAAGTTGACATGTGGACCGTTTGGCGAGACGAGTCCGTCTCTGGCCGAGCGTCCGCCGTTCAACAGGAAGTAGGAAAGTAGTGAAGAGTCCTCCCACACCCGGCGGGGGGGCGGAGTCCGTCCAGACGTCCACCTCACCTCCCACCTGACACACACATCCAACAGTTAGCATCCTGACCGTTACCTAGCAACCGCCACCTGACACACACATCCAACAGTTAGCATCCCGACCGTTACCTAGCAACCGCCACCTGACACACACATCCAACAGT